>JAJJWN010000557.1:0-26031 GCA_021655885.1 Fusarium abutilonis | reverse complement strand
TATTAAATATTATATATTAAAATAAGTATATAAATGTAAATAAGTATAAAAACTTATTATTTATTAGTTTGTATTAGGTATATAACCTACTTCCTAAATAGTTTAACTCTACAACTATAGAAGCTATAGTCTAAACGCGTTTTTAGCCAAGCGCGTAATACTATGTTACTGGAGTCACACTTATTTTAATAGCAAGCATTTCATTGGGCCTACTTAGCCCACCTAGCGCAGCTGAACAACATGTGCTGTACGGAGATCCAACTATCCGGCAGCTTGAAAAAGATCGGAACATAGGTTCCGCCCTAGTAGCTGCAAGCAACCGCCGCATAACGGCCTCTTGTATGCTCCACACGCGCTCAACAAAACTAATTGGACCTCGTAACATTGCTATTCGTGTTTGTAGGCCACCGAGCCTGTATCACGCACATCATCGTCGGGGATACCTGTCTTGTCTAGCCAGACGGCAAGCATGATATGATCTTGAGTCTCACCAATTTGTGGGGAGCGTGACATTGAGAAATCAATTTTTCTTATTTTAGGTGGCCAACATCCATCGAACACCGGGTCTAGTGGTCCATCTGCATGCGCCGCGTAGTCATAAATTGAAAATACCCCGGCATCCGGTCCAGCCAACACTAGAGACTACCATGTTCTACCTTCCTAAATGCAGGCAAGGCAGCTCGAGATGACAAGATGAAATGGGCACTTCAGTCCACTCTTAGCCTGGAGCACGCTCTGATCCTTGCCGCAACTCATCCTAAAGTCACGCAATGTCTCGAAAATTTGTTATATCGCTTGCCTTAGCTAGCTTTTTATCCGGATGTCTGAGTCAAAATGAACCTTGCAACGCTGACGGTGGTTATTGTATTCAGCTGATCCTTAATGTCGGCCGAAACCCGGTAGCCTCTACAACTGGCCAAGACCGTATGCCACAAGAAAACACTTTGCAGGACAGAAGTATTGGAGCTAGTATGACCTCAGAAAGTGAAAACTGATTGTATCTGTCATTGGTGTTCCTGTAAAGAAGTGGATAAGAGGTGGAGGCAAATGTCCTGTTTCACTGCAAAAGAATAGAATCCTGCCCAGTACTTCCGTCATAGACCAAGTTATTATCACCCCAGTCAGTGCATTACTCGCACAATGAGGCTGGACGCAAGGTGCTCTTGAGCTGGAAGCCAACCCTCTCGAAAGATTAGGCTCGCTCCGTTTTACCCCGGACACTCTTTCCGAGGAGGGAGACTTTCCCACCTTGTTTGAGTAGGGCTCATACCAAGGATATATCTGGTTGATTCTCCATTCGATCGGTCTTGTGTCCGCTTCTCTATGAACTTCACCATCAGATTATACTGCATGTTGGTGAGTTGTTCGAACTCATACTTTGACAACCCCCTATTCACAACCAATCTTTCTTAACCTACTCAAAATATCTTACAAAATGGCCCCACCTACGTGTGGCTGTGTCAATGTTGCTAGCCAGTCAATGCCAGATTTGGAGCCTACCATCTTCCCGGCGTCTGACTTGGGTGAGGAGAACGGGTCTGAGTTTCTGGGTCTTAGCAGCCGGTTGAGACACGTTGTCTATGAGGATCCGTCCCAGAGGTGCAGTGCACTGTGTGCGGCATGGGCGATACTTCTCGAATGTTTCACTGGACTTGATAATGTATCGTTCGGGTTCGAGAGCGAGCACAACGTTACCACGGACTCGGGACGTGCAGATGGCATTACATCGGCTATGCAGTTCTATGTGTCTGCCGATCAAAATGCTCAGAGCATCCTCGCTGGGAGCTTTTCCGCCCTGGTGCTGCTACCAGAAAGCAAGGCAAGAACACTGTTCAACACCACACTGTCCATCCGTAGCCTAGCCGTCCAGCCAAGCAACGAGAATGGAATAAACCATACTGGTTCATGGTGCAACATCCACATGTCGGTAGATCCGGCAACCCTCGACACTGTCTTATCATGGAACCCCTCCTTCATGACACGAGAACAGGCCGGGAACATCAGCAGCACCTACGACAAGATTGTCGGGGAAATCATGACACACCCGGAAACTCTCATTCCAAGCCTCAACTACTTTAGTGAGCACAATGAGCGGCAAGTTCTGGCCTGGAACAACGAACCAGTGAGCAATGTGCAGAAGTGTATCCACCAAGCTGTGTCGGAGCAGGGAGCGTTGCGACCTGATGCAGAGGCGATCTGCGCTTGGGATGGGAGCCTCTCATACTCAAAACTCTTATCTTTGTCCGACCGTCTCGCCTGTCGCTTGCAGATGTCAGGCGTTGGGCCCGAGGTCTTTGTGCCGATCTGCTTCGACAAGTCTAAGTGGACAGTTGTGGCAATGTTAGCAGTCCTCAAGGCAGGTGGCATATTTGTGCCTCTTGATCCTACGCAACCATTGTTTCGTTTGCAAGCTTTGGCACACAAGGTGGAAGCTAAGATCATCTTGTGTTCCCCTCAACACCAGGTCATGTTGGAGAGTGTAGTCTCTGAGCTAATCCCTGTGGATGATCAGCTGTTCATGGGACTAGCCGAGCAAAGCGGCAAGGCTGACTGCGGGTCATGGAGTTCCGGGGCCTACATGATATTTACGAGCGGTACCACGGGTACCCCCAAGGGAGCATTGATTCAGCATGGTGCCCTTATGTCGAGCGCCCTAGCTCATGGACCAGCGATGATGATGAACTCTGAAACGCGATCACTTCAATTCGCCGCGTCCACATTTGACGTGAGCATCACTGAGATCCTCACTTGCCTGATCCTGGGCGGTTGTGTTTGCATCCCTAGCGAGGACGACCGTTTAAATGCTATCGAAAAGGCCATCACCGAGCTCCGAGTTAACTGGGCGCTATTAACACCAACATTTGTCAAATTTATAAACCCTACCGACGTACCATCCTTGAAAACTCTTGTCACAGGCGGAGAGGCTATGACGCAAGCCGTCATTCGCTCATGGTCTCACATCAATCTCATCAATTGCTATGGCCCTGCAGAGACATCTGTTGTCTCCCATGTTCATCGAGGCATGAGGGAAGGCAAGAACCCGTTGAATATTGGCCATCAAGTCGGCGTTCAGTGCTGGGTTGTTGATCGATACAACCACGACCGCCTGATGCCTGTTGGTGCGGTCGGTGAGTTGGTTGTAGAAGGCCATACACTTGCACGGGAGTATTACAAAGAGCCCGAGAAGACGAGAGAGGCTTTTATTGTCGATCCCGCATGGACACGGAACCAGCAACGGCAAAATGGCCCCAGACGAATGTATAAGACGGGTGATCTCGTCAAGTACAATCACGATGGAACCTTCCATATCACCGGACGCAAAGATGCACAGATCAAGTTTCACGGGCAACGCATAGAGCTGGGCGAGATCGAGCACCACATCAACGTTAGTGCTAGTATCAAGCACGGCATGGTCGTCTTGCCCAAGGAAGGACCCTGTCAGGGCAGACTCTTGGCCATTGTTCAGCTCAGTGATGCTATGAATCATGACCTGGTACCCAAAGGTCAGCCTTACAAACTGATTGATGGTCAACTCCAGAGTGTTGCGCACGCCAAAGTCGAAGAGACAAAGCAGCTGCTCGCCAAGAGGCTGCCTTCATACATGATCCCTTCAATGTGGCTCGCGGTCGAGTTCATTCCGCGTCTCCAATCGGGAAAACTCGACCGAAAACAGACGGCGAAGTGGGTTGATGAGTTGACTGAGGCTCAGTATCGACAACTTAATCCTGCAACAGTCACCGGGTCTTCAGAGGGCTTGGCGACTGCAAATAAGATCGAGTCGGAGCTGCACAAAGTATGGAGACACGTTCTAAATCTCAAAACAGAGCAGCTTGGCCTTCAGCAATCCTTCTTGAGTGTTGGTGGTGACTCCATCTCAGCCATGCAAGTTATGAGTGAGTGCAAGAAACGCGGACTTGGTCTGACCGTCTCGCACATCATCGGTTGCAAATCCATCAGCGCACTCGCACTGCATGTGAAGGATATCGACAGGATGTCGTCTCTTCAAGAGACTGTGGAAACGCCCTTTGAACTCTCGCCCATCCAAAAGCTCTACTTTTCTAGACCAAATCATGACCAAGGTCACTACAATCAGAGCTTCCTTCTCCGTACCAGCCAGCATATTCCTGAGTCAGATATGCGCAGGGCTATTGAGACTATCATTTGGAGACACTCGATGCTCCGAGCCAGATTTAGCCAGACTGCGAGCGGCGAGTGGCAACAGCGAGTCACCAACGAGGTCACAAGTTCTTATCGGTTGCGTAGCCTTGGATTAACTCCTGATGATGAGCTTGACCACTCCCTCGCCGACAGTCAGATTTGTCTTGACGCGATGAAGGGCCCACTCATCGCTCTAGACCTGATTGATCGGAACGGGGAAGAACAGCTCTTGTTCGTCGTCGCCCATCATCTGGTTATCGACCTTGTGTCTTGGAGAATCATTCTCCAGGATCTAGAAGAGCTTCTTCTACGGCCGGAATTTGTTCATGAGACATATCGTCCCCTGCCTTTCCAGATCTGGTGCAAGATGCAGCTAGACCATGCAGAAGCTCAGACCCCGGAGCAAGCACTGCCAATCCACGGCATTCCTGACGGAAACTCTGAGTACTGGGGCATGCAGGATACGCCTAACGTGTATGGGCAGATGGCTCGCGAAGGCTTCGAAATGGGAACAGCGCAGACATCCCTCATTCTTTCTAAATGCCACGAGGCGTTGCGTACCGAGATCCCCGACGTCCTTATGGCAGCTATGATCTACTCGTTTGGTCAGACATTTATGGATCGCCCAATTCCTGCCGTGTTCGCTGAAGGACACGGAAGAGAATCTTGGGACGCTACCATCGACTTGTCCAATGTGGTAGGATGGTTTACAACCATTTATCCTGTATTTTCTGGATCGAATGCCCAATCTAGCCTTATCGAAACTGTGAAGATGGTCAAGGATGAGCGGCGTAAGATTCCTGACAGCGGAAGACCTTACTTTGCCAGCCGCTGGCTAACGCAAGAGGGCCAAAAGGCCTTCTCCCGTCACTGGCCGCTAGAGATCACCTTCAATTACCTTGGCCAGTACCAACAGCTGGAGCGTGAGGGTGCTCTCTTTAATCCCGTAGGAGATATCGCCGGAGAAGTAAAGGGTGCTACCGATGGTGCTGATGTCGGTCCCTTGACAACATGCATTTCCATCTTTGAGGTCTCTGCCGTTATCATCAAGGGATCTCTTCGATTTTCATTTTGTTTCAATCAAAACATGAACCACCAGCCCGAGATCCGCCAGTGGATTGCTTCCTGCCAACAGAACCTCGGCACCCTCATTGAGTCTCTTACCGTCATGGCCCCCGAGCCAACTTTGAGCGATTACCCGCTCCTCTCCCTCACCTATGACCGCCTTCGACTGTTGACGGACGAAAAACTTCCTAAAGCGGGAGTCGGAGATGTGAATTTAGTTGAAGATGCATATCCTTGCTCCCCCATGCAATCAGGACTCTTGGTCAGCACGACAAGGGATAGTGCTGTTTACGCTGCTTACACTCTTCACGAGATCAAGACTAGAAGTGGTCTACCCGTGGATGCGACGAGACTTGCCAATGCCTGGAGACGCATAACCGAGTACCATCCCATACTTAGGACCATATTCGTGGAGAGTGTGACTATAGAAGACTCTCTCTATGATCAGGTGGTGCTCAAAGAAGTCGACGTTCCGCTCATCATATCAGAGAGAGCTTCAGACGATGACGTACTCAATACTTTGAGCGCACCACTCCTTCACGAAGATAATTCCGAGTTGTTGCACAGATTTGAGATTTGCACATCCAAGAGCGGCAAGGTCTTTTGTAAGCTTGATATCAGTCACGTTATCATGGATGGCACTTCTCTATCGATTCTCTTCCGCGACCTCGCGCTGGCCTATGAAGGGGTACTCCGGCCAGATAAAGGTCCGCCATATCGCAATTATATAAAACATCTCCAAGACCAGATTATTCAGCCTGGAATCGACTATTGGAAGTCGTACCTGAAGGGTGTTGAGCCGTGTTACTTCCCTGTTCTCGATGATGGTGAAGTTGCAGAATCAAAAGAGTTGAGGCACTTTAGGGTCAAGTTTGACGAATTGAAACAGCTTCAGCGCTTCTGTGATGATCGGGGAGTTACCATTGTCAACGCGATCTATGCTGCTTGGGCACTGACGCTACGTCTGTACACCGCCTCGGATGAAGTATGCTTCGGCTATCTCACATCAGCCCGTGACTCTCAGATCGAAGACATCACTGATGTGGTCGGGCCCGTTATCAACATGGTGACGTGCCGCGTCGACGTTGGTCGTTCCACTACTTTGGGAGACATGATGGGCAGCGTACAGAAGGACTACCTGGACAGTCTGGAGTATCGCCACATTCCCTTAGCTGAGGTCCAACACGCTCTGCAACTCTCTGATGCACGTTTGTTCAACACAGCGCTGTCATACAGAAAGCTGCCACCCACACCGCAGAATCCCCCAGACATTGTGTTCGAGGAACGTCGACCGACGTATGATCCTGATGAGTACAATGTCTCCGTCAACATCGAGGCAGGCCAGGATGACATGGCCATTGACCTGATGTACTGGTCAGATACCTTATCAAATGGGCAAGCCAACAATGTTGCGAGCACTTTTACCAAGGCGCTTGGTAATGTGCTCCATCACTGCAACCAACCCATTGCACAGCTCGACCACCTTGGCTCTTGGCAGCGCCGACAGCTATGTCAGTGGAACCAGCATATTCCTGAAGCAATCGAAAGCTGTGTCCACGATTTGTTCAAGCAGCAGGTAGTTTTGCGTCCTGACGCACCCGCGATTGCCTCGTGGGATATGGACTTTACCTATGTTGAGCTTGATGACGCCTCTACTAAGCTGGCTCATCACCTCAGTCTCTTGGGTGTTGGCCTGGAAGTCTTTGTGCTCGTCTGCTTTGACAAGTCTGCTTTCGCTATAGTTGCCATGTTGGCTATCTTGAAGGCTGGTGGCGCTTGTGTACCTCTAGATCCAGCGCATCCGGACGCTGCAATTCGACTACGCGCCGAAGACACACGTGCCTCTATCGCTCTTGTGTCCCCTTCACAGGCGTCTAGGATGAGCACTATAGTCAAAACAACGGTGGCTTTGGACGCCCACCTTCTCCAAACCATCTCCATGACACAGGATGTCGCGCTTCCTCAAGTCGCACCCCATAATGCCTGTTTTGTCATCTACACCTCTGGAAGCACGGGTCGCCCCAAGGGAGTGGTTCTAGAGCATAGAGGAATTGCCACCAATGCTAAGTACTCAGGTTCTAAGCTAGGCTACAAGGAGGACTCGAGGGTGTTGCAATTCGCCTCTTACACGTTTGATAACAGTCTTGCCGAGATTTTCACTACGATGACTCTTGGAGGCTGCGTGTGCGTGCCTTCAGACCACGAGAGGCTGAATGACTTGGCTGGGGCAATCGGCCGCTATGGGGTCACATTGGCAGACATAACCCCAACTGTTGCTTGCCTCCTCAAGCCAACAGACGTTCCGACCTTGAAGACTTTAGCTCTGGGCGGCGAAGCTGTGACTCCCAGGTGTGTCGATATGTGGCGCGACTTTGTGTCCCTGCAATGCTGCTACGGGCCTTCGGAATGCTCTGTAAACTCGACCTACTGTGGTGATATCGCCCAACCAGGGAAGTCCACCAATATTGGCCGCGCCATTGGTTGTGTCACTTGGGTTGTCGATGCTGCGGACCACAACCTTCTGGTCCCAGTTGGGTGCATCGGCGAGCTCCTCATTGATGGTCCTGTCGTCTCTCGAGGCTACCTCAATTTGCCCGAGAAGATGGCGCAGTCCTTTTTAACTCCTCCTGCGTGTCTGCAAGGAATATCTCAGGGCGGTGATCCAGATCGCAAGCTTTACAAGACCGGTGACTTGGTATGCTACAACTCCGATGGCACACTTACGTACCTTGGACGAAAAGATAGTCAAGTTAAGCTTCATGGTCAGCGCATCGAGCTTGGAGAGGTTGAGCATCACATTGAGAAGAACCTTGCCGAGGGTTGGGAGTCTGCTGTGGAGCTCATTGTGTCGGGGGGCAGGAAATCGCTGGCCTGCTATATCTGTGCCGATGCAGCTTTATCCCTCCTTGACAGAAGCGAGGAAATCACTGTAATGGACATGGGCGATTCATTCAGGTCTCGTGCCAAAGATTTGGAGATTCTGCTCTCTCATGCCTTACCTGCCTACATGATTCCATCCGTCTGGCTTCCAGTCTCCCAGATGCCTCTTACTTCGTCCGGGAAGCTTAACCGTCGCAGTCTCCGACTGTTAGCACAGTCAGTACCGGAAAAGCTCATGACCACCTACAAGCTCGCTTTGAAGAGTGGTAGAGTTCCGTTGAGCGACATGGAGAAGCACCTAGCTGACATGTGGGCTCACGTGCTGAACATTGACGCAGCATCCATCGGAGTAGAGGATAACTTCTTCAGGCTTGGGGGTGACTCTATAGGTGCAATGCAGTTGGTGACGCTCGCAAGACGGTCCAACATCAACTTGACCGTGGCCGGCGTCTTTCAAAAGGCATCCCTGTTGGACATGGCCCACTCGGCACTCCCACTGTCCAAGGCTGCGGTCACGGCCGTTCAGCCGTTCTCTTTGTTATCCGTGGCCTCAGTGGATTTGTTGAAGCGACAGGTCGTAGACTCTACTCGCATCAAAATTGGAGATATTCAGGACATTTACCCTTGTACCGCGATACAGGAGGGTCTGATGGCGCTCTCAACTAAGAACCCTGGAGCATATGTTGCTCAGTTCGTCTACCGCCTCCCGGAAGATCTAGATACCATCAGGTTTAAAGAAGCCTGTCATTGCGTGGTCCAAGCTGAGTCTATGCTACGGACGAGGATCGTCCACACAGAAGATGCTGGGTTCGTGCAGGTTGTAGTAGCAGAGGATGATCCCCAATGGTCCACCGCTACCAGCTTGTCTGATGTGAAAAGCTCTCGGTCTCAGCTCCTGATTCATAACGGTGGGAGGTTGAGCAACTACAGCCTCGTTGACGATGGTTCCACCGGGACCTTGTTTGTATGGACTATCCACCATGCTGTCTATGATGGGTGGTGTCTGCCTCTCATCCTTGACAAGATCAAGCGATGCTACCTCGAGACCCAGATATCAGCGCAGCTCAGCGGTCCCAGTTACTCCAATTTCATTCGATACGTTACAGAGATTGACTCGAGTCACGACACTGAGTTCTGGAGGTCCTACCTTTCTAATACCTCAACCGAACACTTCCCACGCCTGCCTAGTCCTGACCATGAGCCAAGCGCAAGTAGTCTAATGATCCACGAAACTGGTCTAGATCATCACTATCCCAAGGATGTGCTCAACTACTCGTCCGGATCAGAGATCACTATAGCGACGAGGATTCGTGCAGCTTGGGCACTGACGGTTTCAACCTACTCGGCAGCAAACGACGTCGTTTTCTGGGAGACCTTAGCGGGACGAGATGCCCCTATCGATGGAATTGAAAGCATGGTGGGTGTGACGTTAGCGACTGTGCCAACGCGGATAGTGTTGGAGCCCTCGCAAAGGGTTGTTGAGCTTCTCAGCTCCGTTCAAGCTCGCTGTGCAGCAATGAGACCGCATCAATTTGCAGGCATTCAGCGAATCAAGCGCATCAACGCTGATACAGCCATTGCTTGTGGTGCCCAGAACCTCCTGACAATTAACCATGGGCCGAGGGAGTCGAACGATCCTTTCTGGTGCGAGCAGACCAATGAGATGGCTGGTACCAATTTCTACTCGTATCCCCTCATGCTTTCGTGTCACATCACAGAGAACAAGTTGGAGACTGTTGTACACTTTGACCCGAACATCATTTTGGAGTCGCAGATGGAACGCATCATGGATCAGTTTGCATTGATGTTGACTTTCGTCTCATCAACTCAGTTGATGGACGAGAAGCTTAGCAATCTGGATATGATAAGCCGTCGAGACTACCAGACTCTGTGTGACATGAGTCGTCTTACAACACCCCCCATCGAGACACTTGTACACAATGTCGTCAAGGCCCAGGGAATTGCTCAGACACAAGACAAGTTAGCCGTCTGTGCGTGGGACCAAAACCTGACATACTCGCAGCTGGACCTTCAATCTACCCATCTTGCTTGTATCCTGGTTGAAGCTGGCGTTGGAGTTACTTCTATTGTCCCCTTCTGTATGGAGAAGTCATCGTTGGTAGTCGTCTCAATGCTGGCCATCCTCAAGTCAGGCGCGGCCTTTGTCCCGTTAGACCCAGCTCATCCCGACGCCCGAATCAATGGCATTCTGGCCGATGTCGAGGCCACTGTTGTTCTCTCATCTCCCCAGTACGCCGAGCGTATAGACAGCCTTGGACCAAAGGTCATTCCAGTTTCACAAGCTTTGGTTCAAGGTACCTTAACGCTCGAGCCGCCAGCTCCTTCATTGACGTCCAACCACCCAGCCTATATTATCTTCACGTCTGGAACAACTGGAAAGCCGAAAGGAACTATCGTTGATCACTCGGCCTTCTGCACTGGCGCGACTGCACATGGTTCCGCTATGGGTATGACTGAGTCATCTCGAGTCTTGCAGTTTGCTTCCTATACTTTTGACGCAAGCATTATGGAGATTCTCAGCACCCTTGTTCATGGCGGAACGGTCTGTGTACCAAGCGAAGACGAGCGCATCCACGATATTGCGGGAGCTATCAACCGTATGCATGTCAACTGGGCTTTATTGACGCCCTCAGTAGCTCAGTTGATACAGCCATCTCTCGTCCCTGGACTCAAGACACTGGTGCTTGGAGGCGAGGCTATGTCCTCTGCTCATATCTCCTCCTGGGCACCGTCAGTTCAGTTGATGAACGCATACGGGCCTAGTGAGACTGCTGTCGTTGCTACTGTGAATCCGGCGGTTACGCCTATCTCTGGCCCTTCGAATATTGGCCGCGCAGTGGGAGGTCTTTGCTGGGTCGTCGATGCAACCAACCACGACAGGCTGGTACCTATCGGCGTCGTCGGTGAGCTCGTGATAGAGGGCCCGATCCTCGCTCAAGGATATCTCAAGAACCCACAGAAGAGTTCAGAATCCTTCATCATCAACCCAAGATGGTGCAAGCAGTTCCCCAGCGTGGCTGCAGGCACTGAGCGCAGATTCTACAAGACCGGAGACTTGGTCAAACTCACTGAGAGTGGGACGATTGAGTTTCATGGGCGCAAGGATAACCAGGTCAAAATCAACGGCCAGAGACTCGAGTTGTCTGAGATTGAGCACCATCTGGGCGCCGACTCCGCCGTTCAAGCTTGTTTGGCAACTGTTCCATCTTCTGGCCCTTTGAGGAAGCGTCTAGTCGCCATTATCTCACTACAGTCACTTACCCTTCACAAGAGAGAGATATCCGGAGACGAGGAGATGCAGGTCGTTGGAAATCACGATACCTCTCAACTGATGGGTATTCGCCAGCGCGTATCAGGACACCTGGCAGCTTACATGGTTCCCTCTACGTGGATCGTCGTGGACCACATTTCTCTTCTCCCATCTGGCAAGCTTGATCGTAGACGCACGATCGACTGGGTCGAGAGAATGACTCCCGAACAATACCAGATGGTTCTTGGTGTCCAGGAACAGGCATCGGGCCTAAGCTTGGGCAGAGATGCTACAGAGATTGAGACTCAGCTTAGGGCTGCCTGGTCCGGAGTTCTCAACCTGGAGGCTGACAAGGTGCCATATAACCAGTCATTTATCCATCTGGGAGGCGATTCTATCTCCGCTATGCAGTTGATGGCCGTTTGTCGGTCTTCAAACATGGCTATTTCAGTTAGTCAGATCATGCGAAGCAAGTCCATCATCGAGCTTGCGTCTTCTGTCGCCGCTGTTGAGGATGTTATGCACGATATAGAGCAGACGGATGTTGCTTTTGACCTATCTCCCATCCAGAAAGTGTATTTCCAGAGCATGTGTACTGGTTCTACTCATTTCAACCAGTCCGTGCTTCTAGGGACTACGCGTACAATCACCTCTGGGGAGCTATCGAAAGCTTTAGGAACCGTCATCAAGACACACAGCATGTTGCGTGCTCGCTTCTCACACGCTGATGGAAACTGGTCCCAGCGTATAACCAACGATATCGCTGGTTCGTACACACTCCGATCACACGTCAACGTCGACCAAGCTCGTCTCTCTACGTTGATCGAAGAGAGTCAGAGAGGTTTGAACATCATTGAGGGACCTCTTCTTGCTGCAGAAACTTTTGAAATGAAGGAAGGCAATCAGGTCATTGTGTTCGTCGCTCACCATCTTGTTATCGATGTAGTCTCCTGGAACATCATTCTGCAAGATCTGGAAGGACTCCTGTCATCAGCCACCTGCAGCCTCGCCAAACCACTTTCATTCCAGACGTGGTCCTCCATCCAGCAGGAGGAGGCCCACAAGGCAACGCTGGAGAGTGTGTTCCACGATATTCCGGTGCCTTCGCAAGATCTTACCTACTGGGGAATGCAAGGCGTACCGAACCTTCACGGCGACGCAATCACTGAGACAATGGAGATAGCCACCGACGAATCACTTCCACTTTTAGGCGATGTCGTCGACGTCTTGCTCGGCTCGCTGCTATCGTCTTTCCGCCAAACCTTCCCGAACCGGCCTTCAATGCCTTCCATATTCAACGAGGGTCATGGCAGAGAACCTTCGGACAATAAGCTCGATCTGTCACGCACCGTTGGATGGTTCACTACTCTTTGCCCTGTCTATCTACCCGAATCTCTGCCCGCAGAGTATGATATTGTCGACGTCGTGCGTTGGGTAAGGGACTTTAGGCGAAAGCTTCCTGGTAAGGGTCGTCCCTACTTTGCTCACCACATGCTGTCTAAGGAGGACCAGACCCGGGAATGGCCTGTGGAAATCGCCTTCAACTTCCTTGGCCACACACAGAGGGTTGATTCTCACGACTCAGTGTTTAAGTCGCCTGGAAGAATCTTGGACTCTCTGAGTTCGGAGACCGACATTGGAGTCGATGTCCCACGCCTCGCACTCATCGAGATCACTGCCTACTTCTCCGTTAGTGGCCTGGTCTTCAGTTTTTCCTACAATCGCCACATGAGTCGTCAATCTTCCATTCGCAGCTGGATCGAGAGGTGCAGAGAGTCTATTCATGGAGCTGTTCAAAAGCTATCACAGATCAGAGATGAACCTTCAGTTCCCGACATGTGTCTGCTTCCTTTGGCATTTGGAGGGATGTCCCAAGCTGCACGAAAACTTGCCGAACTGGGTATTGTCTGTCGTGATGATATTGAAGCCGCATATCCCTGCTCTTCGGTCCAACAGGGCATCCTCTTTGCTCAGATAAGAGACCCCGAGTACTATTCGTACTCTGTCACATTTGAAGTAAAGTGTATCCAATCAGGCGATGTCATAGACGTACGACGCCTAGTAGATTCATGGCAGCATGTCGTGCAACGTCATTCCACTCTTCGAACGGTATTTGTGGATAGTCTTTTGGAGGAGGGCGGCATAAGCCAGGTGGTTCTGAGGAAGCACCCGGCTAACGTGTCTATCCTTGAATGCGCCGGTAATGAGATAGCTTCAAGACTTCTCGAACGTTCAAGTCTAGTTCTTCCCGTCAACCAGCCACCACACCGTCTCAACATCTTCAAGACTTTAGGAAGGGTTTTCTGCGTTCTGGAGATGAGCCATGCCATTTCTGACGGAACCTCGATGCCAATTCTGTTCCGTGACTTGGCCTTGGCTTACGGCGGTGCCCTATCTACAACAAAGACTCTTTCTGTCTACAGGGACTACGTCGCTTATCTACAAGAAAATCGTAGCCTCCACCACGTCGATTACTGGAAGGAATACCTGGCTGGAGTTGAGCCCTGCTATCTACCTCATCTGACTGACGGAACTGGAGCCGCAGAGCCCAGGGTCTTACGAGCACTTAACCAGGAAATTTCCCATGCGGCGAACCTCCAGGCATTCTGCACCGAAAGAGGTACCACGCTATCCAACGTATTCCAAATAGCTTGGGCGCTAGTTCTTCAGGCATATACCGGTCTTGACGACGTGTGCTATGGATATCTTGTCGCTGAGAGGGATATACCCGTCTCTGGCATTGACGAGGCAGTCGGCGTCTTCATCAGTATACTCGTTTGTCGAGTGTCTCTCAATCCCTCGACTAGCGTCGGAGATATCTTGGAAACCGTACAGGAAGACCTTATAGCAGCGATGAATCACAAGAGTGTCTCGCTTGCTGATTTGCAGCGCGTGATGGGTAGCAATGAGCCACTTTTCAATACTGCATACTCCTTCCAACGTCGGTCCATCTCCAAATCTATGGCGACTGGACCTATCTCGTTCGACGTCAGCGACGCACAGGATCCTAACGAATACGACCTGACCATCAACGTCGAAGTCTGGGACTCGGGTGTGGAGCTGCAGCTTTGCTACTGGTCAGACAAGATTTCCGATTCACAAGCCCGGAACATTGCCGCTACGTTTGACCAGATCTTGACTTCGATTGTGACTTCAGACTCAGCGCTTCCGATAGGAGAGCTTAATATGCTTGGTAACTATTGTATGAAACAGTTGGTGTCGTGGAATTCCGCTGAGCCCGAGTTCTTGGACAAATGTGTGCATCACGTCTTTGAGCACAACACTCGACAACTACCCGATGAGACGACGGCTGTTGAGGCCTGGGATACAAGATTTACCTACACTGAACTTGATGCAGTGGCTTCGCAAGTAGCCCAGCACTTGGTATCTCTCGGGGTCACGCCCGAGACGTACATCCCTCTTTGCTTCGAAAAGTCAGCATGGACAGTCGTCGCCATGATGGCGGTTCTCAAGGCTGGCAGCGCTTTCGTTCCAATTGACCCTCACCATCCGCCCGAGCGTATCAACTTCCTCATCCACAACGTTGATGCCAAGCTCATTCTGTGCTCAGCTTCCTTGACGCACAAGTTTGAGAGCACGGGCATCCCGACTCTCGCCGTCAGCCCCGAGACATTATCACTACTGCCTGCCTTGCCGACAAACCCGCCTCAAGTTCAGGTTCGACCAGATTTCGCAGCCTACATCATCTTTACCTCGGGTACAACCGGCCTTCCCAAGGGTACCATCATCGAGCATGGGTCATTCACCACTGGAGGCACGGCTCATGCCAAAGCCATCCAAATGACTTCTTCCTCTCGTGTTCTTCAGTTTGCGTCACACACGTTCGATGCCAGCATTATGGAGATCCTATCCACATTGTTAGTGGGTGGATGTATTTGCATTCCAAGCGACCAGGAACGTATAAACGACTTGGCTGGTGCTATTGCCAGATACAACGTTAACTGGACCCTGCTTACACCATCCGTGGCGAGCGTGCTCAAGCCAGGCAGCGTGCCGAGCCTTAAGGTTCTCGTTACAGGTGGTGAAGCAATGTCGACGGATCACATCAGCAAGTGGGCAAGCCACTGTGCTCTCATCAACGCCTATGGACCCAGTGAGACGTCAGTCATCGCTGCAACAAGCACTAAAGTCGACCATCACGGGAAAGTCCTGAACAGGGACCCTGCCATTATCGGGCATGCCGTTGGGTCTCGTTGCTGGGTCGTCGATCCACGCAACCACAACCGCCTCATGCCCATTGGAAGCATTGGTGAGCTCCTGGTGGAAGGACCTATTGTGGCAAGAGGCTACCTAAACAACAAGACCAAAACAAGAGATGCATTCATCAAGCATCCACCCTGGCGGGCAAACATGACACTCGCTGGCCACCGCGTGGACCGTATGTATAAGACTGGCGATCTGGTCGTGTACAACTCAAACGGTTCTTTACTCTATATGTCGCGCAAGGACACACAGGTTAAGCTCAACGGACAACGTATTGAGCTCGGCGAGATAGAACATCATGTCAAAGTCAACTTACCAGCCCATGTTCAGTCAGCCGTGGACCTGGTGGTTCCCCAGAACAAGACATTAACCAAGGCACTGGCCGTGTTCTTTACTAGTGATGACGAAGTCGAAGGCACGGTAGTTGGAGAGGTGGACGAGATTCTTTTACCCATGTCCAGTGCCTCTGTCAAACTTGGCCAGTCACTCAAGACGGCAGTCGGGGTTGCTCTGCCGTTATACATGGTGCCGGCCGTCTATATCCCTGTCGTCAAGATGCCATGGACTTTGGCCGGCAAGCTGGACCGCCAGAGACTCAAGGCCATCGTCCAGTCTATTCCCCCACAGCACATGGCCTCCTACAAACTCGCCGGTATGAGACAAACCCGAGCCCCTACGACGCTGATGCAGCACAAACTGCGAAAGGCCTGGGGTAAGGTTTTGAACCTCGCCTCTGACCGAATCAGTCGAGACGACAGTTTTTTCAGGCTCGGTGGCGATTCCGTCGGTGCCATGAAGCTTGTCGCTGCCGCCAGGATGGAGGACGTCGTTCTAAACGTCATGAGCATCTTCAAGAATCCCATCCTTTCGGACATGGCGACATCCTGCCGGCGCTCCGAGATCGCTCTCGTTACTAGTTTTGAGCCCTTTTCACTACTACAAGATGTCGCTTCTCCCTCCTTGCTTCTCGACGAGGTCGCAGAGCGCTGTGGCATCCAGAAGAGCCAGATTCAAGATATATACCCATGTAGCTCCCTTCAAGAGGGTCTTGTGGCTTCGTCTATGCAGCAACCAGGCGCTTATGTTGCTAGAAATGTCTTTGAAGTGCCTTGCGATATCGACATCGAGCGTTTCAAACTCGCATGGCAAAAAACTGTTGACCAAGTCGGCATTCTGAGATCGCGCATCGTCAATGCTCAGTCCCTCAAGTCCTATCAAGCTATCATCGCATCTCATAAGATCGAGTGGGACTACCTTGACACCCATAAATCTGCCAATGACAAGACCAGGCCAGTTCCCGAGCAAAACGGCGGCGTCCTAGCCCGATACGCCATTATCAACTCAACCGATTCTGGCGTTCGTCACTTCGTGTGGACCGTTCATCACGCGCTATACGATGCTTGGAGCATGTCTTTTATACTTAATTTAGTTTCGAAATTCTACTACGAAGACGGCGCTGAAGAACTCACACCAATCATCCCCTACGCCAACTTTATCAAGTACTTAATCGACGTCGATGTACAAGCCTCGAATGAGTTTTGGAAGACTAGGTTTCAAAGCGCTTCTCTTGTATCTCATTTCCCCACGGTTTGTTCTACATCAGATGTTGAACTATCCCATGTTTCACTAAAGCATGTGATTCAGTACAAGAGAGAGGATCTCGGTATGGACGTAACTATCGCAACAGTCGTCCGCGCAGCGTGGGCGCTTACCCTGGGATCTCAAGCCGGTTCTGATGATGTCGTCTTTGGCGAGACTTTATCTGGGCGTGACATTGCTCTTGACCAGGTAGAGGACATCCTCGGACCAACTCTGACCACGGTGCCTTCAAGAGTTCAGATCGATCGGAACGCTAGCGTTGGCCACTTCTTGAGCACTCTCCATAAGCAGGCAACTCAGGCTATTCCTTATCAACATGCTGGTCTTCAACACATCAAGCGTCTTGGTGACGATATCTCAGTTGCTTGTGACTTCAGGAACCTCCTGGTCATCCAGTTCACTGACGAAGTAACAGGCCAACAGGACTTGTTGCAGCCTCTTGAAGCCGAACTAGACCATGAAAGCTTCTTCACGTACCCACTAGTCGTCGAGTGCTCTATCAGGGCTGGTGATATGGTCTTGACAATCCATCACGACGAGACTGTCATGACAAGCTGGCAAGCAAAGCGCATCGCCCATCAGTTCGACGCATTGGTAGAACAACTCATCCATCTATCGCGAGAGCCCACCCGCAAGGTGTCAGAGCTTCGGCTCTACAGCCAAGAAGATGTGCAGATGATCAAAAATTGGAACTACCAGACTCTCGAGCCTGTCGAAGAAAGCATTCCCAGCTTGTTCTGGCAGTCGGTCATGAAGTATCCCAAATCCACCAGCATTCGCGCCTGGGATGGTCAACTCAGTTACGATGCCCTCGCACAGTATGCCGCACGCCTTGCCTCACGCCTGGTACAAGAGGATGTAGGTTCCCAGACACTGGTTCCATGCTGCATGGACAAGAGTCTTTGGGCATCAGTCGCAATGCTCGCCGTAATGCTCGCTGGTGGCGGTATCATCCCGTTGGACCCTATGCATCCCCCTGCTCGTCACGCAGACATCACTCGCAAATCCAAGGCCCGTCTTGTTCTATGTTCACCACAATACCAAGACCGCTTCAACGGCATCATCGAATCTGTCATCCTTGTCAACGGCGAACTGTTCACTGCCCATCCATCTTGTCAAGATATCACATCGAAAGACCTGCCAACCGTCGCAAGTCGAGATACCGCAATGGTTATATACACATCTGGTAGTACCGGAGTCCCAAAAGGCGTTGTGATAGACCATGGCTCATTTACAACGAGCACGAAGGCCTTCACGCGGCGCATGAATCTTACACCAACTTCGAGTGTCTTTCACTTTACATCTTATGCGTTCGACATCGCAATGGCAGAGACGCTTGGCGCACTAATTATTGGTGCTTGTGTCTGTATTCCCAGCGAAGAAATGAGGATGACCGACTTGCCGGGTGCTATGAACACTCTCGGAGCCACTTTGGCCTTCTTGACGCCCTCGCTCGCCACCATGCAAGATCCTTGCAAGTTCAAAACACTGCAGACACTTGTATGTGGAGGCGAGGCCATGACATCAGAGACGATTGACAAGTGGGCGGACAAGGTCGAGCTGATCAACGGTTATGGACCAGCCGAGTGCACCATCTTTGCCGTCGCCAACGCTGATGTCTCTAGCACAAGGGATCCCACAAACATCGGTCGCGCCATGGACGGTGGCCACACGTGGGTTGTCGACCCCAGAGATCACAACTATCTTGCGCCCGTGGGTTGTGAAGGTGAATTGCTCATTAGCGGTCCTATCGTTTCGCGCGGTTATTTGAATGATAGTGCAAAGACGGCTCAGTCGTTCGTCGAAAACCCGGCATGGATGCACTGCTTCGTTGACGAGGAGCGCTGCCAACGGCCCCTCCGCCTGTACAAGACGGGTGACCTGGTCAAATACTGTCCAGATGGAACATTGACCTATGTAGGCCGTAAGGATCACCAGGTCAAACTTCACGGTCAGCGCATGGAGCTGGGCGAGATTGAGGCTTCCCTTGAGTCTAATCCTCGCCTTCGCAATGCCCTCGTCTCACTGCCCAAGTCAGGAGTCTTCAACGGTCGTTTGGTGGCTATCATCTCTTTCAAGGATCTCGAGCCCGAGAAGTCATGCCTTGCATCGTCACAATTCATTCCAGTATCTGATTCCATCATGGAAGTTGCTCGGCCACAGATTTCCATTCTTCAACACCATCTGTCTGAAAACCTTCCGCCTTACATGATACCATCAGCTTGGCTTGTGGTCGAAACCATTCCTCTCTTGCTGTCTGGCAAGCTCGACAGGGCTGGTGCTCGGGTGTGGCTCGCCAACATGGACGCGGATATGTACGAATTCGCGGTATATCCAGAACAGAGCCCAGACAGTATTATAGCCAACGAGACTACGTTGGTTGGGCGGCAACTCAGAGGTATCTGGGCATCAGTCCTCAATATTGCAGAGGAGACGACGCCTACCAACCGCTCTTTCATCACTCTCGGCGGTGACTCCATCATGGCGATGCAAATAATGTCTCGTTGCGCCGATCAGTCCATCCGATTAACCATGAAGGATATCATGAGCGGCAAGTCTATCACTGAAATAGCCGCACTGATCGAATCGGAAGGCAGACAAGCACAAAATTGCCTTCCTGTGTATGAAGAAGAAGAAGACGATCAGCCATTTGAGTTGTCGCCAATCCAGCAGCTCTTCTTCAACAACAGCTCCAACAAAGATCGTGGCGATCGCTTCAACCAAAGCCAGCTCTTTTCTATTAGGCACCCCATCGATGTATCCGCGTTTGAACATGCTCTTCACGCACTCGTGCAGAGACATCCGATGCTTCGTGCGCGCTTCAACAGATCTCTTGACGGACATTGGACTCAACAGATTGCTTTGGACATCGAAACATCTTACAGCTTCCGCTTCCATAAGATCACCACGAAATCTGACATGATTCCATTCATTGCCGCTAGCCAAAAGGCTATTGATATTTCCGGTCCCGTCTTCATCGTCAATCTCTTCAGACTACCTGGTGGCTCACAAGTAGTGTCACTCATCGCTCACCATCTCGTTGTTGACATTGTGTCCTGGATCAACATCGCCCAAGACCTCGAGACATTGCTTTCGGCTTCCTCTTCAATGTCCGTCAAGCCTCTGTCGTTCCAAAAATGGCAAGCGGCGCAGATTGAGCACTCCAATTCTCTCGAGAAACGTGGTGAAGGCTTGCTGCCGTTCCCAATACATCCCGGCGATTTGGACTTCTGGGGCATGTCAAACACCGCCAATAACTATGGCTATGTTGACCAGAAGTCATTTGTGATCTCGGATGCCAATATTGTCTCTCTGTTGCTGGGCGAATCGCACACAGCACTCAAGACTGAGCCTCTTGATCTCTTTATTTCGGCTCTGCTCAAATCCTTCGGGCATATCTTTCAAGAGCGAGAGCTCCCAACATTGTTCAACGAAGTTCACGGCCGCGAACCTTGGGACCATACCATTGACCTCTCCCAGACTGTCGGGTGGTTTACCTCGCTTTGTCCCGTTCATGTATCCCAGCACAACCTTGGCCCTGCCGATGTTATCGACTATGTTCGCAGGGTCAAAGATGTGCGCCGCAGTGTCCCAAGCAACGGTCGTCCGTACTTTGCCCGCCGCTATCTGACCGAGTCGGGGAGGCTCCATTTCGACGACCATGAATCAATGGAGGTCTTGCTGAATTTCCTGGGCCGTTCTCAGCAGTCAAGCCAGAGCAAGTCTCTCTTCCACTCGGACGATTTACCATTGAACGTGGAAGATATGGCGGCTATCTCCGACGTGGGACCTGAGACTCACCGTCTAGCTCTATTTGAGATCTCCATATCCATCCTTGATGAGGGCATTCAGTTCACCTTCATGTACAACAAGACCATGCTCCACCAAGACCGCATTGAGAAGTGGGTGTTCAATTGTAAGGAAGTGCTTATCGACATTGCAAAGACACTCAGCGAGGCCCCCTCTATTTTAACCCTCAGCGACTTCCCTCTCATGCCGTTCGACTACACGGGGCTTCAGGAGGTAGTCACTAGATCCCTTCCCGCTGTTCACGTTCGCCCCGATGAGGTAGAGGACATGTATCCCTGCTCGCCCATGCAGACAGGTATACTACTCAGTCAGCTCCTGGATTCTTCACAGTATCTGTTCCACATTGTTCTTCAAGTATCTTCTCCCTCCGGCTCGATGATTCATAGTCAGCACCTAGTTCAGGCTTGCCACGCAGTCATTGAACGTCACTCTACGCTACGAACTGTCTTTATCGAGAGCGTTCACCATGGTGGCTCATTCGATCAGGTCGTCTTACAGCCCAGGAAGACTCGAATCAGCACCATAAAGTGTCGTGAAATTGAGGTCATGGCAAAGATGAACTCCAGGTCCCTTTGTAGAACCAACAAGAGACATGGGAGTGCGATGCTTCCTTACCAGATCACTATCTGTGAGACGCCAGAGGGTAAGGTTTTCATGAAGCTTGAGATGAACCACGCCGTCACGGATGGTGCTTCGACATCTGTCATCCTACGCGACATCTCGAGGGCGTACACCAACAACTTACCGCCGATCAAGGCTCCTTCTTACAAGGAATACATCAAGCACATATCCAACCAATCCACTGATTTGAGCCTCAACTTTTGGAAAGGCTACCTCGCCGGCGCTCAGATCACCGAGTTTCCGACAATGAATCCGGACCCCATGGCTGGCCGCAGTCTGAGCTCAATAGCCGTTGACTTTGATCGGTTTTCCGAGCTTCATTCCCTTGGGTTGGAACACGGGGTGACTTTCTCAAACATAATCATGGTAGCGTGGGCTCTGGTACTTCGATGCTACACCAATTCTGACGATGTCGTGTTTGGATATCTTGCATCTGGGCGTGATGCCTGTATTGATGGTATTGGTGACATTGTTGGTCCTTTGATCAACATGCTTGTGTTCCGCTTTCACTTTACCCCCGGCATGCTTCTAAAGAGTCTCTTCCTCGACGCTCAAGAAGACTACATCGACAGCCTACCGCACCAGCATTTTTCTCTAGCTCACGTCAGCCATGCACTAGGACAAGCGAAACGAAACTTCTTCAATACGGCAGTATCCATACAAAACGCTGGTTCAACGGGCGACTCAGATCTCAGTGCGCTTACATATGACGTAGTCAAAGCCTTCGATCCAAGCGAATATGCCGTTACACTCAATGCCAATACCACTCGCGGTGATGAAGGCATCGTCTTCCGCTATTGGACCGACATTCTTTCTGACACGCAAGCCAAAGATCTTGCTCTCACAATGTCCGACTTGCTGAGCGACATTATCGATCACAGCGAGGAAGCTCTCTCCCATTTGAGGGTGTCACAGAGCTCGCAGCTACTTACCAGTGCGACGCCCGAGGTTGATGGCTGGACGTTCCAACACGACAGTGTGAACAGCGGAAACACCAGGCACAGCCCGACAATCAGGAGCTATTCGACCAGTCCTGGTCCCACACTCTTCTCGCCATCGAACTCATGGGGTTCCTTGACCAAGGGTCGCCTTCACCACAAGCTGTTGGCATTATGGAGAGATCATCTTGATCTCGGAACTGCTCCAGTCTCATATAATGATAACTTTTTCGAGCTTGGCGGTGACTCTATTATCGCCATGTCGATGGTGGGAGATGCCAGAGAGCAAGATCTGCCGCTCACTGTGGCCGACATCTTCAAGAACCCCAACTTTGGCTCCATGCTTGATTGCCTTAGAGACAAGTCGCACAAAGATGACGACACGGCATCTAGTAATGACAGGGTATCCCTTCCCGACTCCAGGAAGAAGGGAAACACCATGGAAGAACAAGTATACCAGCCCCTATCCATGCTTGGCCAGGAGGACGCTGAGCAATTTGTCCGAGACCATATCTGTACTGTCGTAGGCGTGTCCCGAGCCAGCATTATCGACGTCCTCCCAACAACCCACTTTCAAGCACAGGCCATCGAAGGCAGCCTGCTTGAGTCTCGCTGGATGCTCAATTACTTCTATCTCGATGGTACAGGATCGCTTGATATCGCCCTGCTGCGAGAAAGTGTCACAAATGTCGTTGCCGCTTATGATATATTGCGCACCGTTTTCGCCGCTCACCAGAAGAGATACTTTCAGGTCATCCTCCGACACATACAGCCTAATCTCACTATTAAGGACGTCGACGATATCGAACAATTCACTTTAGAACTTGAATCTGATCATCTGCGCCAAGTTCCAAGCCCTGAATATCCCTCCCTCCGCTTCGTCGTAGCGCGACACAAGTCATCGGAACGACACAGAATCTTCATCAGAATATCCCACGCACAGTATGACGGCATCTGCTTCCCAACTATCCTCAAGGCCTTGAAAGCTTCATACGAGGGAGAACCCATTCTTACCACACCTTCGTATGCAAGCTATATCCATGGAACTTTGGGCAAGGCTAATCTGGAACACTATGCGTACTGGAGAGCTTTCCTGGAGAAGTCCACTCCCACACATCTTATCCAAAGACAACGCGACTTGATGCGCACAACTCCTACTCGACTCCTCAAGAAGGTCGTGTCCACACCTTCCCTCGCATCTTTCAATATCACCACTGCTACTGTTGTCAAGGCAGCCTGGTCCACGGTTTTGGCAAAGGCCACAAGAAAGACCGATGTTGTCTTTGGACACCTCATCAGCGGACGCAATGTTGGTGGCGTGCCCGGTATCGAAGCTATTGTCGGCCCTTGCTTGAATGTGGTTCCCGTACGCGTCCGCCACCAGCCCTCTTGGACTGTGCTAGATCTCCTTCAACACGTCCAGAATCAACAAGTGGATAACATGCCATTTGAGTCACTTGGCTTTAGAGATATCATCAACAAATGCACCGACTGGGATGATGACGGAGCAAACGGCTTTTCTACTATTGTCCAACACCAGAGTATGCCTCAAACGGGTACTCTAGCAATCGGGCGGAACTCGTACCAAGTTGGCGTGTTAGCTTCGCATGAAGATACCGCTGATTTCAGCGTAGTCACCACGCCGCAAGACGCGAATAGTACCGAGGTCTGCTTCCTTTACCCTCAGGACAGGGCTGTAGGCATGGGCTTTGCTGAGCAGTTATTTGACTCGCTCTGCAGCACTATCACAGCATTCTCAGAAAAGACTGATACCTCTGTTGTAGTTTCCTAGTTCTTGATGAGGTTAGATGTATTATTTCTTACCTGATTTCCTTTTAGTTTTAAGCAGTTAGTTTTGAGCGTGTGTTTTGTTTTGAAAACATGAATCATTTACTTTAATCAACCTGTAGCCTTGCGACCGTGGCTAAATGAATGTCCATATAAAGCTCTATTATTCTCCTATCAGAATACGTCAAGAACGAAAGTGGAAGATCATTGATGGAGGCGATCTTGTCGTGATGATTACAATAACAAAACAGCACGGAAACCTTCTTCTCGCGTCTCAGGGTGACACTGTCGAATGTCCGCAGGTAGGCGATAAGCTCGAAAGACTAAAGCGACGAAGCGCTTGAGGAGACGGATGTATTTCCTTCTACTTGCCGCCTTTCCTCCAAATGTGAATGGCTTCGCATAGCACCCGTGAGGGCGTATGCTACGCAACCAACATAGAAGACTTCTGCTTGTTGTCCGTGCCGTTTGCTCGCAGCGGTCTATTACTATGTCTACGGCGGCAAGGAGAGCAGTGATTTTGCGTTCGTTATCCGCCGAGCTTATTATCTATTTATCGGAATAAATATCGCTAGAGCGATTACTACTCTCTTTTAGTATTAGGCCCCGGTGTGAAGTCGCAGGAAAGGGCGCGGTAGTTGGGTTTTTTAGCAGTTCTCGGTCGATTCCCCTAAAAGTCTGTTCCCAGCCGGTTCTCTCCAGCTATGGCCTGAGACCTGTGAATGTTGTGGTTTGTGAGCTCTTAGTGGTACTAGCCCTATTCGCTAAGTCCCTACCTGAAAAGCCTTTCTGTCGGCCTCTCTTATGCTTGAAAGCATCTTTAAGATGGTCGTAAACTTCCTTGCCTCTGACTGGTCTGGCCGTAGACCTGCTATATTCGATAATCCAGTAACGTCCCCCCGAAGGACTTTTAGTCCACACTTATAGAAATACGGGTTTATATATAGCGTTCCTTTGCACTCCTAGCTGGAGTCTTTGCTTCTTATGCGCCGAAGTTATGTGACGAGATATAACCTGGGAGCTGCCTGTATGTTTAATGCAGAACTTGCACGTAAACCTGTGGATGAGGTGTAGGTTCGGGTCTGGGGATGAGCCATCTTGTCGTACGGGAGCTTTAGATGGACTCTGTAGTGGTGAGATGCGAGCCTTTAAAAGATCGGTCACCAGATGTCGCTTAGCAGCAGGTATGTTATGCTTCGTTCGGAGATGCTGGCTGACTTAAGCAGGGCTGGGAGAAAGGGCAATGCGGCATACGTCGTGGCAATATATGAGCACTCGAGTATGGACGTTAATGAAGAGATTGACCCGTGAAAATACTGTATCGTCGGATATGGTACCCTGTTTGTCTCGTGACCGATTCCGTCAGTAAGAGGATGATGCAGGCGAAGAAAGCGTTGATGAAGGATACTAAGTGGTATTGATGCCGGCATCGGGTTTTGAGGTCTTATGAGACCATGTGAATAGGAGATATGGCGCTAAAGCTCCTAAATTGCATTTATTATAATTGAGTTTCCGGCGCACCCTTTGCTATATGAAAGGTGCTTCTTATTCACGTTGATAGGGAATCAGCGCTGGGTCCTGGGAAGTTGGAGAGGGCGCACGGACTAAATATTCTTATATTAACCTAAACTCCTAAAGATCCGAAAGGGGAAGGTGTACGGAGGAAGGGCCAGAAAG
>JAJJWN010000556.1:0-31191 GCA_021655885.1 Fusarium abutilonis | reverse complement strand
AGGGAGGGGGGAAGGCGGGAGGGAGCTCTAGATAGTAGATACCTTAGCTGCCCGTGGGTGAGGCAGGTACGGAGAGTCGTCCGCTGTTCGGGGAGGTGTGATCTGGGATTAGAATGGGAAAGAGTCACCCCCCTCCTCCATCCGCTTCCACACGGTACAGCTCCCGCCTTCTTCTTGCCTTGCCTTATTTTAGTGTCGAGAGCGTTGATCCCGCTAGGTACCTAGGTAGGTAGCGCTCAAGGTATGTGCATTGCGCCCTCTTGTGACGGAATGTAAGGAAAGTTTCCTTCTGATCATGAAACCAAACGGAGAAACAAGTTAGTGCAGGGCAATTGAGGTACCTACCCGCTGTCTCCGTCCGACAGCTGAGTTCTATCTTGGGCGAACGGCTTCTCGACCTCAAACACGGTCTTGCAAAAGAGACAGAGATCGCCCATCACCCATTTACTTTCTGCTGCACCATTCACGGCTGCACGAATAGGAAGAAGAAATGACCATGGGAGTTCCCGACTCGGCGACAGGATACCGAATGCCGTCAGGTACGTACCAATGTACCATGCAAGTGGGGCACCATTAAACACACCCATGATTGCGAATCAATACATGTTGAGATCCAATCAATTTCAGTTGCTATTTCTTCGCTTCGGCCTTGCTTCTCCAGCTTTCGTTTTTTTGCTGAGACATGGGGTCCAACCCCCAAGTTGGAAAAGGGGACAATTATGGGGCATATTCAAGCTTGTTTGCACTCTAGTTATCTCGCACCACAGGATACAAGGTGAGGGAGGTGAGGCGAGACAAGGAAGAGGAGGAGGTGAATGATAGTTGGATGTGTCAATGCTGAGCTTGCTATGTGCTGGCTCATGCTGTTTCACTGATAGTACAATGCATTTGGATCACAACAGTTTCAAGATAGCGATTATCATGATCAGACCAGAGCAACAGCGGTGTCGACTGATGATAACCTAGCTACCTAGATACTGTACAGTACCTTTACAAAGACTGTCGCAACACGCCGCCGGTAGAAATGATATGGCACCATCCTTACAGCTTTCATACTATGTACACCTACCTTCGAAAGGCTGGATGGAACTCGTTGAGAATGATTGACATGGGGGAGTTCAAAGCTAGCTGGAATATGACAGGGGCTGCCCACAGAGCAACGCCGCTTTAGCAATCAGCCTCACCATGTCTCGATCATTTGCAGACCGCTGTTGCTGACGAGCCTGGGCAGGGGAACAATCATATGGCACACGTGGAGTGTGCCTGTCGCTCACTTGAAGATCTCCATTATTGAAACCAATTGTTGGCGGTAAGAGACCTACCATGTCCATGCTGTTCTGTTACCATCGTTACGCGTCATTGTTATACATACATAGCACATACATATCACCAACTCGACTGCACCAGGTTTGATCCGTTTTACGAGAACATACATATGCAGCATTACTAGCAACTATCTTCAAAATAAGGCGAGCCTTTGACTGGTTTAAATTTGGCATTTCCTCGCTAGTAGGTATCTGTACATCACGTCCATCACACACCTCTTAAAGCGGCATCACACCTAATGGTGGGTGCCGGCGCGGCATGCACGACTTGCTACGGAACAGGACCCGTGACATAGAGAACGGGCCACCGCCAGGGAATCGAACGTCCCCTGGTCCACGTCTAGAAACCCGCCAACTTGGTTGCTCGGGAGTCCCCTTTGGACCGGGGAGACAGAGCAGACTCCGCCGCCGGTGTCATTGGATTGGCATCTTGAGGCTTCCACCGGCAATAGCTTGAACCCTTTCTTGCGAAAAGAGCAGCTGAATTGCCTCGGGCCACTTCACGGAGAACATTCGACGTCACGAGCTCGGCATTTACGGTTATCGTCAGATCCAGGATCTCAATTTGTAAGATCTGAATCGAGGCTTGGGAAACAACAACAGACAGAACTGAGCCGTGCACGTGCACGTGTCGATTGTTGAGTTGCCCTCGCGCTTCGGTTCAGGTCGACAGCAGTCGAAAAGGAAATCTAAAGCCAAGCCCCAGGCGAGACAGGGCAGTGCGTTAAGATTAGCGGCAATCTTGGAGGCTTTGGCGCTTGCAAGGTAAGGGGTGGTTGCTATTGTTGGAATCGCAAACTGTTGAACGGGACCTAGCTCCAGAGCATTCAGCTTTGCCTCACCGTCCAGTTCCATAAGCTATTACTGTAGAGCCACCAGAAAGGGAATCGCCTTTGGTTTCGGTCAAGCACACGGCGGTGTTGACAGTGTCACAGCGAGCAATACACTCAGGGGGCTGATGAAATGACGACGCTCAACAAAAATAGATACCATGTGCAGAGGCATGATCTGCCGCCAATCAACCTGTGGCTATGCGCCTATCAATATCCAGATCTGTTGATCTTGAACTTTGTGGCTTTGATTGCCAACGTTAAAGTTGACTACATCAACGATGGCATGGGCTGAGATAACCACCGTGGTTCTTTTCAGGAATGTGATATCAGCACCCTACGTTACCAGTACCCAATTGACCATATCAAGACTGATCTCGCAAAGACAGGGACTGTTATCACACCATGCGGGCATTTCTAGGTTATGCAAGTTGTAGTGGCGCCTTAACTGGTTACAGCCATCCACAAAGTGGCATATCGCGAAATAACTTGACAGCAACAATTACAACCTCGATCAGATCGTGATACTCAAGTGCCATATTTCCCACTGACATGGTACATCCATCGGTCTTGCGGCTGCTTCCTCAGACTTTGGATCATAGCCTCGGATTTCCTCCGAAGGTTTAGCAATAGTTCGAACGTCCGAATCGGAGGATGTAGTTTCTGGGAGTCATACTTGAGCTCATGTGACTGACTACCGAGGCTCCATTCAGGAACAGACTTGCATTTGATGATCATATTAGATTAAACTGGTATCATGCTCTGCTTGCCCAGAGAAAATAGTAATGACAAACTGTTGCTCTCTCTTCTGTCATATCTGGAAAGCTGACCACAAGTTTTGGAGTTTAGCGACGTCTTTCAACCTTTGTATCGCTCTGATAGCAAAAAGATCAACACGTCTAAAAGCAAAAGTCTCTTAACCAGATGGAAAAAAGAAAGGTCCCAGAGGGAGTCGAACCCTCGCTGGCGGAATCAGAATCCGCAGTCATAACCGTTAGACCATGGAACCCACCGGATGATTGTCGGGTAATTACCGTGCTCGATGGATACTGACCAGGCTGTTAGTGCAGTATCCAAAGCTTTCGTTACAGTAAATACCTCGTGAACCAATCAGATCGCGCAGATAAAATCGTCAATGGCGTCATTCAGGACCCTCACAGATGCCCCTCTACCCCTCCATCAATCATTAATTCGAGAATATCAACGACTCATGATATGCGCTTTTATGTGCATACAAGCCTATCAGGATGGCTTCTGAGAGCCATTTCCTTGATTTCGTGGTTGTCAACTTACTTGTTTGTGACCTTGCTACTCTATGAATGATTCCTTGACTCTTCGCTTGTCCTCTCTTCTCGTGGAACCAACACTAAATGCGAGGCTATAATTAGTTAGAGGGTCTGCCTTGATAAACTCTTTTTCTATATGATTAGCTTATTCCTAAGCTTAGGTTCGATCGTTAAAAAAAAAAGAGAAGACTCTTTTCAACCCACTTTGGTGTACTCGTCGGTCTAACATAGCCAACTTACCATACCAACGTCTCTTCAACTACAGTCCTTTGCGAACGAAACCCCTAGATCTAGAAAAAATGACAGAGTCACAGCCTAGAAAACGAGTCGTTGACTCACCCAAAGGTACTTGAATAACCAAACCACAACTCAACTCAACTCCTCTCTAACATCTCTCACTCTCAGTCTGGACAACCCTCATCACCAACCTCAACTACCTCCCCGGCCTCCTCACGCTCGCCCACTCCCTCAAAGCCGTCAAATCTCGCTACCCTCTCATCGCTCTCTACACCGACTCGTTCCCCCCTGAAGGCCATGCCGCCCTTCGCGCCCGCGGTATCCCCGTCCAGCACATCCCTTATCTCCTCCCGACAAAGGGAAAAGACTATTCCAACGACCCACGTTTCTATGATTGCTGGAGTAAACTGACGCCGTTTTCTCTGACGGAGTATGAACGTGTCGTCCAGCTTGATTCGGATATGCTGGTCCTGAGAAATATGGATGAGTTGATGGACCTGGAGCTGGATGATCCGGAGACAGGCGCTGGCAAGCGTGTTTTTGCGGCGGGGCATGCTTGCGTGTGCAATCCGCTAAAGAAACCTCATTATCCCAAGGATTGGGTACCTAAGAATTGCGCTTTTACATTCCAGCACTCAACGCCTGATGCTGCGCAGACTGAAGCTGCGGATCCGTCTGTTGGACCTCTGGGATTTATGAATGGAGGTCTACAAGTTGTCAATCCATCGCAGAAACTATACGCGCAGATCATCGCACACATGGAAACCGACGCGGCCAACATGGACTTTGCGGATCAGTCTCTTCTGTCCGATTTGTACCGCGAGCGGTGGGTTGCGCTGCCGTATATTTACAATGCGCTCAAGACGTTGCGATGGAAGGGTGTTCATGATTCGATCTGGCGGGACGAGAATATCAAGAATATTCACTATATCTTGAGTCCTAAGCCGTGGGACGAGATTGATGATAATGGTGAGTGGACGGGTACGGAGGAGAGTCACAAGTGGTGGATAGAGGCAAACCGCAAGAGAAAGGAGTTGGAAAGGGAAAATGGCATTCCTGAGGATGGATTTTGAAGACGAGAAAGTTACATTGGTGAGCGTGGTGTTATGGCCAAGATAGACGTTAACAGTAATGATAGATCACCTTCAACGAGTTGTCCATTCTGTGACAGGTATCTATACTATTCAAATATCAAAAATCACTGTCGATGATAAATCCAAAATAACCATAAAAAAAAGAAGAAACCCCATAGTCCAACTCCTAACTCGAGGCCAAAGCATGTCTTCCCTCCTGACGGTCTATGATGCGCACCTACATGCGTGTCCCGTTTTGCCTGATCTATCGTAGATGAGCGCTTGATAGATGTATGTCTCTATCTCAAAGACAACAAAGTGTATCCCTATCCTGAGCACCGTAATATGCTTAATCGAGAAAAAAATTTGATAAAAGCTTAGAAAGACATGTGAAAAACATGGACATCAACAATCAGTCCCAAAGTGATTTGCATCGCAATGTCAGTACGCCAAGGTATCCTCCCTTTCATCCTGTCCACGACTCAAAGAAGCGAGCGACTACTTCATTATTATCCACTGAACACCTAACGCTTTTTGTATTTCTGAAATTCGTTAGCAAAAGTCATAAGCATGGAGAACAATACACCTACCTCCTCAATTCTTCGTCTGTTGTGTGGGTCAATCGAGTTCGTTGCTCCCATAAGAGTCTGTCCGATTGCTCTCGTAACACCAAGAGCTGGTCGAAAGATAATAGTAGGTGCTCGCTTCAGGACGGCTTTTGCAGCACCGGTAGCTGAAGAACTCTCCATTACCTCGCCTGGAACAGCAATAATGGCATCGCGTACAACATTAACATCCCTAGCAAGAGATCGGTATCCACCTCGAATACCCGAGATCACGCCCGTAGGCTGGTCTGCATACAGAGAAATCTGTCTCTGGTCTTCAGGATCAAGGTCATCCTCATCCCAGCCTTCATATGTCTGTTGTGGATCAGAGAGCATGCCTTCAGCGCCCTGCAACGCGTATTGAGTACCAACAGCCAACTTGGCACCTAATTTCACCAACTCGGTGCCTGTAGTCCGAGCAAAGGCAGTGGCACCCTTAGATATGCTGCGAATGACACGTCCGTCCTTCTTGTACTCACGAATGGGAACTTCAACAAGTTCCTTGAAGCCACTCCCCACGTTAACAATGGAGCGGACAGGTGCAAGACCAGCTAGGATACCTGGAAGTTGGTTCGCCTTGACATCAGGCATCCAAATATCATTGAGGGTTTTTCCAAGCTTGTCAAACCCGGAGATGCCATAGATAATGACGTGGCGCAGGACCATCCTTGCTTCCTCGAGGATGATGAAATTCATGAACTCGGTTGTATGCCCGGACCGGAGACCGGCATAGTCCACTCGCTTGGGCTTAAAGTCAAGCTTGACCGGCACATCAAGGATTTCAGCTCTCTGGAGGAACGGCACATCGCTCTTGGACGTGTGAACTGGGACCTGATCATCCTTGAACTCGAAGAACCGTGTGATAAAGTCGAGGGCATCCTGATCAACGTGCAGCCTGAGGGGTAGAAGAGTCGTCCGTAGCACGATTTCAGATGCCTCGAGTGATGGTTGCGGTTTGATGTTGAGCAATTGAAGATGAACCATGCTGCTACCCATCTCTCGCTCTCCCATATCCTGATCATACGTAGCAAACTTCTTCCATGTCGAGGTCGGGACATGATCAAAAATGTCAAGATTGTTCACGCGAACGTCGATACTGTTGAGTGTTTCGCCAGAATCGGGCGGGTATACGAACAAATCGATGTCAACGCCTTGCAACTCAAACGTGATCTTGTGATGCTTGCTACGCTTTAGCTTGAGTTGACTCGATTTCGGTTGACGAGCGCGTGCTGTTCTGTTGCTTGCTGCAGTAAAAGCTGTCGTTGCAACAGATTCGGTCTCTGTCGCGTTGTCGTTCAAGCCTTCGTTGATGGCTCGAGAAAGCTCTCGAGGATCGCGGTTGGCAGGAATTCCAATGTATATCGAGTTGAAAAGAAAGTCTCCAATAGCTTCTTCGTCTTCCAACTCTTCCTCATATACATGGACACGGGCTTGTCGTTCGTAAGCCTTGGCTTCAACATCTTGGACTGCCTTTGTGATGACATCCCGGGTGTGAACCCAGTCGTAGCCATCAAAAAGATTCCATATGATATGGACGTCTCTTACTGATACCTTCAGAGGACTGCGCTTGACAAGATCGATCGAGGCTCTGTCATAGCTGTTCTTTGATGAATTCCACACTCTCGCTTTGTTGTCCTTGGAGAGGTCATGACCGTAATAGTCTTCATGAATGACTAGATCACCCGAACCCACCGATTGCTGGCTTGTTGGGTCAAAGTTCGTTAACAATACCCCCTCGTTAGTGTCTTTCATCTTAGTGCCGGTGGATTGGCGTGATTCATGCGAGATGATGGAACTGCTCATTGCGTCAAATAGCTCTTCGCCAACTGGCTCCTCGCTGAAGAATTGTGAATCAACCTGCAATGGGCTGTCCGTGTTGTAGTCAGCTTCAGAGCCACTGCCTGCCATTTCCTGAGCCCCAGCAAAGTCCTGGTCGAAATCATACTCGCCTTCGGGCCTACCGAAGGCTTCAGCAGATATAGACGCGAGTAAATCTTGCATAGGCACCACATCTGTCAGATACTTGTTCTCCTTACTCGGCGGTGTTGGCGGTTTGAGAGCATTCGCCAAGGAAATCAGAGTCTGCGTTGAGTCTGCGCATGTCTCCAAAACAAGGAGATCATCTTTGAGTTCAACGTTGAGTTGTTTCTCTCCGTCCTCAAGTGCTTTGACATCGATCTCAACTTTGGCAGATGAAATATAGCAGATGTCCACGTATCCTCGCGCGCACATGTCGGCTACCTGACGAGAGGTCGAAGGCGACGTCCGATGTCCTTGATGGGCAGGCAACTCCTTTGTTGTGAGCTCAGCAACGTCGTTAATGAGCAAGACAGATGATTTGGTAATATTAAACAAGGCATTCGTCTCCACGTCTTTGGGCAGCACAGCAACGAGATGAGCGTCTGTGAGTGCAATAACCATCTTGGAAGGCTGTCCTAGCGGATTGAGTCCTAGCAGGCAATCTTGGAACCCGATGTCCAGCGTCATTGGCTTTCCGCCCTTAGACTTTTCGCCTGGAGAGCTAGGCTCCCCAGTCAATGCATGATGTGCTTGGTCGCCAAGATTTGCTACCGAGGCAGCAAGGCTGGCCTCGAAATCCTGAGGCGTTGCATCCTCTCCCAGCTCGAGAATATCCATGATGGTAGGTACGCGGTACTCAATGCACAAACCTTGCATCTTCAACTTGATCACAGGCTCCATCTCATCGCCAATCATCCGCACCATCAAAACCGGACTTCTGAGCGAGATCTCCTTATTACCGTATGGTGATGTGCTGACTAGCTCTTCTATCTTGTTACGCTTCAACGAAACATTGTAGACAGCTATAGCGATAAGTGAGGGAATGGTGATGTGGCCGATGTGAAGATCATTGATCTCTGCACCGATATGACCTAGCTTGCCATCAAAGTCCAGGCTCAAGGCTACTTTTTGTATCTTGCCCAAGGTTAATAAGCCAGGACGATCGTCCTCGGGCAGATACTTAGCAACGGTAGAAAGCTTGGCGATTTCTTCCCCGAGGTTCGGTAGAACAGAGAGTTGAGTCATGTTTTGGACACGAACGTGCACTGCGTCGACTGAAATTCTCAGAACAGAACCCTTTCTTCGTTGGCGTAGCAGTGTATCGACCATGATCTCGTCATTCCCACCATCGAATTGGTGTTTTGAAGGGATAATGAGCTCGAGAAGCTTCTCAAGATCAGAATCCTGAGGTGCTGTCAGAAAATCGACTCTCACGCTGGTGATCTCGGTACTGATGGCGGGATCGGCTGCCGAATTCTTTAAGTAAGGTCCCGATACACGCATCATGCTGCACGCCATGCCTATGCCCTCATCTCGGCTCACGATCTTGATAGCGCTTGATTCCGCGGTCATACTGCAGTCTTTGCCGACGAGTTCCACCCAAGATCCTCCAATTCGCAAGTTAATTTTATTCTCGGATGCCACGGACTTGTCAGCTGGGTCTATTGGTGTATCGAATCGAACTCCTTTGGGTTTTTGCGCAGCTGGCTTGGGTGTTGGAGCAGGGCTTGACGCAATCGAAGCACTCATATTAAGGAAGCTGCTTAGACCACCAAACCAACTAAAGGTCTCGTCGAGTCGTCGCAAGTCCAGCTGGAAGACAAGAGGCAGTGTCTCGATCTCTGTTTTGGTGTTGCCACCTGATTGGATAATCTTGATTCCAACATCAGAGCCAGTGGACAGAAAAGTATCTCTGACAGATGTGCTCATCGGCTTGCCGCTGTCGAATGATATTATATCGCCGTTTGCGTACCCGAAACGGAACTTTTGCAAGTCTATCTTAGTTAGCATAGCTGACTGCATCGCCAGTTTGCCGCGAGTAACGGGTCCTGATGCTATCTCTGTCTGGGAGATGGAGATTGTCAGATTTTGTAAGGTGGTGTTGAGAAGCACCTCCTGATCGAAGATGAAGGCCGACGGATCTAAATAACGTTCAGGCGTGTCTGAAACCCCTCCTAAGCGATTGACAAAATCGAGTTTGATCTCCTCAAGCGTTATCTTAACATTGGGTGTTTTCTTGGTATCTGTTTTCTTCTTGTTCTCTTCAGGTGAAGGTGCCTTCTTGTCCTTGACAGCCTCCAGCAGCTTTCCTACTACCATAGCCAAGAGGAAACCAAGAGAGGCGTCAAAGCAAAGGTTGATGGGAGAGAGGTTCACTTCTAGACTGTCATCGATAGTCGAAGCTCCTGATGAAGGGTTCTGTCGGTGTGTAGATGCAGCCCCATGCATTGAGGATGCTCCCGGAGCTTGAGGGTAGGTTGATCGACCCAAGGACTGCGACAACTGGGCTACGGACTCGGCAGACCCAGGCTGAACGTGCAGGTGCTGATGTTGAGATGGGATATATATCGAAATAGTCTTGAGGTTCAGAATCTCCTTGACCAAACGCGTCGGGCCTTTGGGAGTAGAGACATCATCCTGCGGTTTAGTTGGTGTCCTCGGGGTCTCGGGTTCGGCGTCGGTGAGACAAGCCCTCGAGAACGCAGGTTCCGAGGATTCGCTATCTGATACGTCGGCTGATGCTGCTAGGTCCTTATCCCGATAAATCGAACGTCTCAAATATGATCGTGCTAAATATGTTTGTTGAGGCGATTCATCAGAGTCGTCATCCCAAGCGCCTGGGATGAACATCTTTGGCCTTTGGTCTTCTTCCACAGCTGCTGGAGCATCTTGCTGAGGGGGGCTCGAAGGGTTGGCGTCTGAAGTTTGAGATTTGACTAGTTCTTGCTCGTCGGTTTCTGCTTCTGGCGTGGTTGGCTCAGCAGGCTGCTCCACGTTTTCGGTAGGCTCGTCCTGTAACCTTGGCGACAGAGAACTTTCATGAAAAGCAGCTGGTGAAAAGACGGCCATAGGCTGTGCATTAGCTTGTGAAAAGGCGCTCATGTACATGCTCTCCGCCTCCTCATGGGTGTACAATTGAGACTGTGCCAAGTCCTCGGCTGACTTGGCGCCAAAACTCTCACTCGATGAGGTTCGACTGAGTTGTTCATTTGGTATACGAGAATCAGAGGCCTCTAGATTGATTTGTGTCGGAGGAGCAGACCTGACTTCACGCTCGGCATTTGTCCACTGAGGCCGTTCGTTTTCCAAAGCAGTGGAATGAGAGCCATACTCAGTAGGAAGCATGATCGAGTGGAACATGGGTTCATCGTTAGGGCTGTTACTGAAGTCATGATACATCGAGGCGCGTGGGGTGGCTGGACTGTCTTCCGCATCATCCTCCTGGGGGCTCGAGAATTCGTAAGGGATTCCAAGTGCATCTTCGCTATCATCTAGCTGGTCATCATGCTCCGGGGGCTCATGATCAATAAAGTAACCATCTCGAAGGCCTTGCTGCGAAGAAGCTAGAGGATCCGCGAGTCGCAAACTTTGATGTGATGAGCTCACAGATTGTTGGTCGATACTGTGTTGCGAAGAAGAGATGGGATCTTCTCGCTGGAGGCTGTAATGGGACGAGGCCCCCTGTTCATAGGGTCGAATGCCTTGTTGTGAGGATGCTACAAATTCTTCATGAAGACTGCTAAGCGATAGAGTAGTGGCCTGGCGGGATGGTGGATTTCTTGTCATAGCTGGGGACGAGGCAAGAGATGGTGATGTTACCGAAGGAGACCTCACCAAGGCGGAAAAGACGTTCGCTTCGGAGATGAGATATGCCCGTACGTTGGACAATGAGACGTGCCGTTTGCCCTCCTTGGGTACGATGGTAGGGAAGCCGTCAGCATCATATGAGCGAGTGGTAACGCCTTCAACATCGATACCCTCAAGCGCAACCTGGAATGAGACCATCTCAGTCGTAGTCGAGTTCGGCTCGACAGGTACCTCAACGTCGAGTTGAAAATTGACACCCTTTATCCTGACCTGCGTACGGTCAACGATTCCCTGCAAGAAGTCGGCCAAGAAAGCTGGAAGGGAAAGGGACTGGCCCGTCCCGTATGCCAAATCGTCCTCGCTACCATCATCACTCATAGATACCGAGGCACCTAGGTCCTGCGTCTCGGCTGCCAAGGCATCCTCAAGTTGCTGACGCTCTGACCTAGATTGTGTTTCGAGGAATGACTGAGCTAGGTCAACAGTATTCAGAACAGCGGCCCCCTCTGGTGTCTTTGTGCCTGGCGAACGGCTCGGCCTGGGCTCCGCGCCAAGGACTTGCAGCCGAATATCGACGCCATCAACCTCGACTATTATAGGGCTTGTGTAAAAGTCCATCGGTATTGTGACACGCAGAAGTAAAACCTTTGCCTTTTGTATTCTGAACGTCTCTGGAAGCTGTAGTAGCTTGTTAAGTTTCTATGGTAATACGTCAGCCTCCAAGGTCATCATCCTATGCCGCGATCGAAACCTACATTCAGCTTAATTCCAACATCGCGAAACTCGAAAACTGTATTTCTTCCCAAAGCCAGGTCCAGATTGTCCATATCAAGAGCTTCGGCGTCGAGTAGTTCCATCCTGGATAAGGCATACCGGAGCAGCCTCTTGGGCATGGAGGAGCTCCGGAATGACTGGAAGAGTGTCGCCATGATGTCGTCGTCCTTCGGAGGGATCGAGTCGTCCAACGACGTGGCGATAGCTGCCTGCGCAGCCCAAGAAGGGGACGAAAGAAGAAGAAATTCAGAATGTGACGGTCAGTCACCGACTTGCAAGTTGTCGATAGGTATGGTATGGTATGGTATCGTATCTTCGGCGTCTATCGGACGGTAGCTTGAGTACCCCGGTCAGATGCGGGGCCGTAGAACATGTTTAGAGGAAACGGGAGTTCATTAGATGAACGCAGCAGGAGAAATCGAGACCGGGAGAGAAAATATAAAATGATAAAGTTAAGGCTTAATATGTGAATCGTGGCCGTAAGGAAGCAGGCTGCAAAGCTTAAGGCAGATAAAAAGATAAAGTTGACGACGAGTCGAGGCACTGGACGCCCCAAAGAGTCGGGTCACCGTCAAACAGCGTCACACAGTCACGACAGCATGGGCATGGATGATGGCTGAGGCGGCAACGAGCGGGAAAGTGGGGGAGAAGGTACCCTAGAGTGGAGGATATAGCGGTAGATGGCCTGTAGAGTCCCGCTGGACCCTGCTCCCCCCAGGCGCTAGAGCCACTAGACCGATGAGGCTCGTGACTCAATTTCAAGGATGCTTCTCTAGCTGCTTGTGACGTGAGGGGGTCAATGAAGGCATCTGCCCCCGTTTCCAAGGGGGATATTAGGGCGTCATTTGACCCGTGAATTGCGCTGTTAGTGGGCGATACGAGTCGCGCAGCCCCTAATTCGATCGATAAAGTATCGTCGACTCATTCTTTTGAGCGTGAGCGAGACTCGGGACGGCAACACCATCAGCTTGTGCTGCCATGTGGTGGTCGCGTCATGGATATCACAGTTACATTTCCGCCTCTTATTATCGCTGACCCTGTTTGTTTACATTGTTCTCGTTGCTACTCTGGGTTGTCAGACGTTTGCAACTCCAAACGACGGCATCGTCGATCGCTTAGTACCACCTTGATAAGCCGAGATAGCTACAAATTCACAGATTGATCACGCGAGCAACTTGTTCTCAAACCCTATTAACAGCTCTATATATCATGTTGTCTATTGACAGAAGTAAGTAAATGGACACGAGACTAAAGATATGACGATAATCTCATCTTGAACATGAAACCGACTTGATACATCTTCACTCCCAACCCCTTATTTAGCCTGTTCATATACCTCCGCTATCCTCTTACCAACCGACTCACCGCTCCAATACGCTCCAGTCGCTGTACCCAGGCCTACAAACGGCGCCGTATGTTCGCCTGCCAGCCACAGCCCGTGGTCCGGCAAACCCTTTCGCATTGTCCGAATATCCGCATCACCCTCTTCAAGACCAACCTGGAAGTTACTATAGCTTCCAAACCCGGAAAACTCATCGTGAAGCCAGTCTGTCGCCATGAAACCGGAAGGCCTGCAGTCGGGGTCGCTCTCAGAGTAGTGTGGCAGCAATGAGTAGTAGGGCTTGAAGAAGTTGAGAAGGAACTCGTCCTTCTTCTGCCGATCTGATATCTTGGCTAGCTCGCCAGTGATAAACTGTGATTGTTCGCCGTATGTGTAGAACAGAAGCGTTGGATGTGATACTTCTGGGCCGAGGCTTGCCAGTTCCACGACCTCTTGATTCCACCTCTTTGGATTCAGATCAGGAACATAGTTTGGAGAGAGCCATTGAACAAAGCCCTCAGCCTTTCGATCGTCGCCTTCACGTCCAAGCCAATAAGCCTTAGGGAAAGTGATGTAAACCTTCTCAAGGCATCCGTAGCCGATGGCGTCGATTGCTTTGGTCATTCGGGCCGGTAACGCAGGTTCGAAGGCATCCAAATTTCGTTTTAGCCAGCCGAGAGGCGCAGTAACCACAACTTCATCAAACTCTAGTATTTGTCCACTCTGAGTCCGGACTTTGGCCTTTTCTTCAGGGTATGTTCGGTAGGATATTTTGTCCACCTTGGTTTGGAACTTGATCTCGGCACTCTCAAGCGCATGTTTTGCGACCTCATCCAGGACTTTCTTGTAAGTGCCGGAACAGAAAAGGTTTTCTGATAAGAGTCAGCATAGTCTTTTATTAAGGTAAATGTTTTTCGCTTACCTCCTTCGATGCACTCCTCCAACCAAAAGAATTTGAGACTTTGCTTGTATATAGGACTGCCAACAAAGGCACCCCAAAGCTCAGATATCTGCATGACGACGTTTCGTTTCCTCTCGTGGTCAGTCTCTGTACTGGGTACCTTCTCAGCTACTTTTTGCACAAAGAAGTCATGAAGACTCTCTTTAGGGTCAATATCTTGTGATAAGTTATTGGAGTGTTTGAAAGCGTCTTGAACAATCTCCCACATGATGTCAGAGTACTTTTCGCCATCCTTGAGTGGGAAAAGTTTGCCAGATTCGTCGAACACGCACGAAGTTGACTCCCAGTCGCCAATAGCAGTATTTGTTTGTTTGGCCAGATCTAGCATGGGATTGTCTTTCGTACCATGTATCCAGTTAGGCCCGACATCGGCTAGATGTCCATTGGGGAGCACCTCCTGGTGCAAGCGACCACCAACTCGGTTACGGGCTTCGATGATAGTAACCTTGAAGCCATTTTGGAGAAGAACGTCTGCACATCTGAGGCCAGCAAGACCAGCACCGACCACAGCAACATGCGGTTTTGTGGTCAGGTCACTTTTCCGGCGCTATCAATTATTAATCAGTTTTGTTCTGCAAGACATATAAGGATGAATAAGTTAAGGCATCAAATAATCTTTGACGCTTTCATACCTGTTTGTAGCTATCCATAGTGACAAAAGTTCGTAAGTGCTTATCTTGATCAAAGTCGACACGAGTATGCGGGCGAGTAGACCAAAGATCCTGGTATATTTTGGAAGTATGTCTGGCGGCAGGACTAGTGCAACATATTGAGTAAGCATCCATATTGAACAAGTTTAGACGTGTTGGTCGAAAATGTACGTGCGTTATTGGTGTTGAGATAAAGACTGGACTGGACTTCCAGTAGCAACAAGAAATTTGAGATAGACAGAGAAACAACAAGGCTTGATTGGAAAGGGAAATACAACTGCAATCTGCGAAACGAGGGAATAAAAGCCTTAAATTTTGACAACTAGGTCACCAGGTGTCAAAGACGGGTTGGTTTTGGCTCAAAACCCCGAAGGATAGTGACAACTCGAAATAGGCTAGATACTGTGACGATGACGATCACGGGGGAAGGCTATTGATCACTTAGTGAGGGAGTGTGGTGTCTTGGGAGGATTAGCTCCTGTATTGCCTCGATGATGACCTCAGCCAATTATACAAGGTTAACAAGACGGGAGTTACCAATGACTTGGCCCCAAAGATAAAGACATAAAGACCAAGTAGAGGTAGTGACCAACACCATGCTATAAGACACCGTTGATAGCGGGCACAGGGGTAGACACCGCTATGTACGCCTCGTTTCTCTAGCATGGGCTCTATCAACTCAACCCATCGGAATCAAAATGGCACCGATAAGGAGCTCGGCGAGAAGTGAAAGAGCAAGTGAAGCGAGCGAGGTGTACATGGTCCCCAGAATACACACGGTTATCTCAAAAGAAAAGGCACCCAATAGCTGAGCCAATGATGGTGCTCATCCGATGCTCATGGGAACATGAGGCGTGTCGTTTCACAGGTAGACATCAGGCTTCCCTCAACGGGCCTGTCTAGGTCCACAATCAGATCTAGATCCTGACAGTTGTCAAGCCGTGCATCGCTTGTTTGGGAAATAGGCTTGGAAAGATGATTCAGACCGTATGAGTCGGACCGCAAGACTTATAAGCTCGCAGCAAAATGATAAACAAAAGTTAAAAGTTGAAAGGCAGAAAAAAACATTATGTACGTACTTGACAGAGAATAAGAATCGGATTTGCAAATGAGTCTTGGTGGGATAAAGCAAGGAATTTCGCATAATAACTCTTGGAAGACTCTCAAGGTATCTGTAAGATAAAGAGTCGAATAAGAAAAAGTTCCGATACCATCACCAAGGCTCGTATCGGCTTCTAGCGGCGTGCGTGGGGCCGCATGAGTAAGCAGACTGGTGATGCTTCAATGAGAACAGACCTGAGTTTCGACGAGGGACAGCGATGAAAGGAATGAGTAAGCGCTTAGTTGTTATTCAGATGCCGTGAATGAAAATTTATCCTCATAATAAACCGGCTCGGCCCGGTCGACGACAAGAAAACGATGTAACACCATTGGATTACATCCATCGCTGAACGTTAAGTAATTATCGGGTTACAATATCCAGCAATCCATAATAATGAATAGTAGTTTTCGTGAGGCTGGCGAGCAAGACGACGTAGGCATCTTTAGTTGAAAAAACTCTTAAACCTCTCTTGTCACTCCGTTCGTCAGGGCCTACCTACTCCATGCCTTATTAGTCGATCACCGGTTGAGTTCTAGGAAGGGAGAGGTTGCCAACAAAATATCCAATTCATCATTATTTTTGGCAAGAATAAAGTGCTGCTTGAAAAGTAAATCTTACCATGCATTACCGAGGAAAGGTTGGACAACGGCTTGCGTCACATCCATGATACTCTTAGTTTCCCATGTGCAAAATGCCCCGGGCGCCGGCCCCTCCCCCGCAAAATGGAAGTGAGGCCGTCAGCTGAAGCCAATAGGAGCCTTTGTATTACACTCTCATCTAGCTTGCTTGACCCACTTAGTCGGTGCCGAGGCTCGAGGTCAGATACGATGTTACAGGCCAGGCTTATCGTATCCGGGGGAACAATTAATCTGGGGTCAATACCTTTCAAGTTCTTCTGTTCTTTTATTCCTTTCCCCCTCGCTCTCTCTCTCCTTCTCTCTCCGTGTCTTATCTTTCTCTATTCTGTAAAGATATTCTTCAATATACTTCAAATATCATGAGCCCTCCTGCTGACACTTTCTCCCGCGAGGAGGTCCGCTCCCACACAACCGACGAGTCCTTGTGGTGCATCATCGATAGCACAGTCTACGACTTGACTGACTTCGTCGATGCTCATCCTGGCGGTGAAACTGTCCTAAAACAAGTCGCCGGTCAAGATGCCACAACCGCCTTCTACAACCTTCATCGCCATGAGGTCCTCACAAGATATAAGGACCTCGTTGTTGGTACCGTCGAGGGAGAGAAGGCCCAGGTCATTACTCCACAGCCCGGAGACCTTAGCCCAGTCCCTTACGCCGAACCTCTATGGCTCGCGCCTCCTTTCCGCTCACCCTATTACAACGACAGCCACAAGCGACTGCAGCGCAAGCTCAGGGAGTTCGTCGATAGTGAGCTGTACACCGAGGCGCAAGAGTGCGAGGCCACGGGACGCTATATCAGCCAGAAGATGATTGATCGCATGAGTGAACTGGGCATCCTGCACATGCGCCTTGGACCCGGAAAGCATCTGCATGGAGTTGATCTCATGGGAGGTGCCGTCAAGGGCGAGGAGTTTGACTACTTCCATGATTTGATCGTGGCGCAGGAGCTGTCGCGAGCCATGGCCCGAGGCTTTGCGGATGGCAACATGGCGGGCATGACTATTGGCTTGACTGCGGTTCTCCAGTTCGCCCGTGATGAGGTCTGGAAGAAGAAGATTGCCGACGAGGTCTTTAGCGGTAAGAAGAAAATCTGTCTCGCTATCACCGAGGCATTCGCTGGTTCAGATGTCGCTGGACTGCGCACAACCGCCGAGAAGACACCTGACGGCAAGCACTATGTAAGTTGAGCACTATCATTTGAGATGAGGTTGGAGAACTAACCCAAGCAGATCATCAACGGAACTAAGAAGTGGATCACCAACGGATGCTGGTCAGACTACTTCGTAACCGGCGCACGAACAGACAAGGGCCTGAGTGTCTTCCTCATTGAGCGAGGCGAGGGTGTCGAGACCAAGCAGATCAAGACTTCATACTCTACCACCGCCGGTACAGCTTATGTGACATTCGACAATGTCAAGGTACCAGCTGAGAACATGCTGGGACAGGAGAACAAGGGTATCCAGGTTATTCTTAGCAACTTTAACCATGAGCGATGGACAATGGTTTGTAAGTGTTTCGCCCACCCAACTACTCCAGCATCGAGGTCAGAGCTAACGTTCAATCAACAGGCGGAAGTCTTCGACTGTCGAGGTCTATCGTGGAGGAGTGCCTCAAATGGAGCAACCAGCGCCAAGTCTTTGGCAAGTCACTGATTGACCAGCCTGTCATCCGGCAAAAGTGAGTTTTCCATCCCAACCACCACATTTCAAACTCTAGCCCTAACGTCCTCCAGACTTGCCAAGATGATCGCCCTCGTAGAAGCCAACCAATCTTGGCTCGAGACCATCACCTACCAAATGTGCCACATGCCTTACAAGCAGCAAGCACAGCATCTCGCCGGCCCCATCGGTCTGCTAAAGATGAGCACGACACGTGCTGCCCACGAAGTTGCCGACGAATCCGTTCAGATCTGGGGTGGACGAGGTATCACGCAGACAGGCATGGGCAAGTTTATTGAGATGTTCCACCGAACCTACAAGTTCGATGCTATCCTCGGTGGTGCTGAGGAGGTCCTGGCAGATCTTGGTGTGAGACAGGCCATGAGGAACTTCCCCAAGGCTATGTTGTAAGAGTGCTGAGGGTATGTATGAGGCATTACTTTGGATATTTGTATTATTGAATAATCATCGATAATTGAGAGCGATACCTTTTTTTGCTTGAAGTGGGTGACGTCGTGCAACACCCAGGCTGGCATGGTCTTGTATGTTTATATCGCTGGCCTCTAAACTAATTGTTCCTGCTTAACCATATAAAAGTATTGCACCCAACCCGTGTTTCTCTTAGTTCCCTTAATGATCCCGGATTTTGAGATGAACCTTCTGGGGTGCTTGGTCCGCTGAAGAGAGTCACCGTCGAGTTATAGGTAGATATGTAGCCTAGTTACTATGCTATCATCTGCCTGAAGAAATTGTCCCTAAAGTCTAAAAAGAACCTGAAACACGTCAAGCCATGCAGTATTAATGACAATAGTGTGTGGGTCTTGAATTTCTGTGATATTTCCTGATATTATCGGCCTCGCTATCCAGTCTCCGGCTCCGTCGACGAGGGGAAGATATAGGCAGTGTAAAGTAGCCAGGTTGTCCCTCACATAAAGGTCAGAAGAAATAGAGTCTATGATCTCTTCGAGGCGAGAACTACATTATTAAGGAACTCTTACATATTCTCGCACAAAGTTAGCCGCTGCAAATTCAAAGAAGGGGCACAAAAGTATGATTTACTTAAGCTCACGACTGTGGTTCCATAAGGCTTCTTGGATTCTTTTGTATTACTTTCTGCTTTCACTCTATTCATTAGTCACGAAATATTTTACTGTAAATAATAAATAAGAATCTAGCCATCTAGACAATGCGTCGTGACTTTTGAGGGTCTAAGGGCGTGGAAGATTCCAGCGTAACATCAAAGAGTATCGAGTATCATGAAAACTGACCTTCATCTCTCGCCACGCGGATGTGTTACAACGACGTTTATTTCACAGTTTTGTTCTGCTGTTCATATGGTCTTAAACGTCGACAGTGTTGCAATATAGCCTTAATAACATTCGCGAACTATTTACTACTATACTTAAGATATCAAATAGGCAATCAATTATAAAGCTCTTATGTCAACTCAATGTCTTGTAAATTCAATAATATTATGGTATATATTAATATGCTTACTAAATATCTCAGTTTGTAAATTGGCTTACTATACTTACCTTACTTGTCTTGAGGCTCTTTAGGTCTGAGATGAGCCTTCCTCAACTACCTACTGCTGTGGATTTCTGAGCCAAGGTTCTTTCTTCAAACCGGCTACTTTAAGCTTAGATTATACCTGTTTATGTTGATCACATTAAAAAAACTGATAGGTGACCCTCAAATTGGCCCATATCAATCTTCAGTGACATGAAAAACTTTCCAGAGAGGGGCTGTAAGTCCAACCAAACCTTCTCGAGGTAAAATGTTGCGCAAAATTCCAGCGGGAGATGCCATTTGCATCATTATTGTCGGAGTTTGCCCAGCTATTCATAGACGCTCGCCCAAGCGGCTCAATACCAAAAATGTCATTTCAGCCAATGACACGGCCTATGAGCAGCAGGCGCTTTCTGCTCAGCCCGACCAAATGTTCATGATGAACTTTGATCTTCAGCCTTTGACCTACACCCTTGCCCAGCTGCTATTAATGCAGAGGAGTGGTCGGTAATATCGAAACACACACAGTCACACCAGGTTGAAGCTTCCACGGCGTCGGGATCAACACATTTCATCTCGACTTGACTACCAAAGGAGCACACCCAGCTCACTTAGCCTGGGCTCTCCACCAGCAGCAAGTGACTCGGACACCTGAGGCACCGAGAGACATTGCTTGCAAGCCACCAGATATTTTTTTTGATCTCGTCACTCCCCACCCGTCACCATCCGTCTCTCTCCTCAAAGTTGAGCCGTATTCATGGTCGTAGTCGCTTGTTCGTTGCGTGACGAAATCCAATTGATATGTTCCAATCGAGGCCGGGCACCGCCAGCAGTCGTCGAGATTCGCGCACATTTTGTTTTGTGAGCCGCCATTCTGCCGTGATGATCATTAAAGTCGTGCGAGATGAGCTTTTGCCAAAGATGCCGTAAAAGAACTAGGAAATAAATCGACCGTGGGTATCGAGTCACACCACGTCAACCTCGTCTCAGTCATGATGCTGAGATACGAGTCGCCATTTTAGTTGTTGGGGCACTGAGCCTGGACGTGTCCGGCCTGCTGGCACTTGTAGCAGATCTTCTCGCCGCCAGCGGACTCCTTGGGGCAGTCACGGGAGTAGTGGCCAGACTCGCCGCAGTTGTAGCACTTCATGCCGTTGACACACTCGCCTGTTTCTGGTCAGCTAATGAAAGTGCTATCAAACAGATGAGGACCTACGAGACATGTGGCCGTAGCCACCGCAAGAGTAGCAGGTCTTGCCAGCACCACCACCGAAGCCGCCGCCGCCGCCGCCATAGTTGTTACCGAAGGAGGACTTGGTGCAGTTGCGGGCAATGTGGCCGATCTCACCACACTGTGATCTTGTTAGATGTGAATCAGCTAGAAGAAGATAGATAATTTGCCTTGTAGCACTCGGTAGCTCCCTGGCCACCGCCACCACCACCACCACCCATGTGGCAGTCACGAGAGATGTGGCCGGGCTGGCCGCACTTGTAGCAGGACTTGTTGTCCTTCATGGGCTCGGTGCAGTCACGGCCTATGTCATGAATTAGTATATATTGTGAGATGGCATGAAAGGAAACATACTCATGTGGCCCTCGCCTGATAGTGAAACATGTCAGTCTGCAAAATACCCACACACGGATAGGAATGAGTCTGGCTTACCACCACAGTTGTAGCTGTAATTCAAGTTAGCAAAATCAAAACGCAATGAGCTCTGAAAGAAGACTTACCACTTAGCGGGACCCTTGGTAGGGCAGTCACGGGCCTAGATGATTTAGTGAGCAAATTGAACAAAATGAAGACACGAAGACACGCGTCGTACCTGGTGACCAGTAGAACCGCCTAAAAGTCAAGTCAGCGCGCGTTCAAGGCGAAAGAATGAGATGCATGAGAGTCAAGAACACATGAGCTTTCTGGCCCTTGCTAAGCCGACTCTACGGTGAGTGTATGGCACGAGACCAGTGCAGCCATGGCAAAAACACGCCAACAGGTGCGCCACAAAACCAATGTCCAAACTCAAGCACCCGTACGCAGTTTTGAGTGGATCTGAAAGAAAAACGGGCGCGGGAGCTTATGGTCTGTCGAAGGCTGTTTGGCGAGTGAAGATGGAGCCTAGTCAAAGCAAGGGAGAAAGAGACAAGAAAGATCAGACTCACAAGAGTAGCAAGCACCACGGGGCTGCTGAGGCTGCTGGGAGTAATCCATTTTGAATAGGTGAAGAGTTTTGTTGGAGAGTTTCTGAGATTTCAAGTTAGTGGAATGAACCGAGGTTGATTGAAGTTTGTTGTTGATATTCTAAAGTGCAAGATGAGCTAGCGCGGTCATCCACCGCCGAGATCCGATAGAGGCAAGAGATTGGCGAGGGGTTGATGAGTGGTGACGAAGGAGGGGGAGGGGAAATGGAAGCTCTGATGTGAAGGCGAGAAACGAGTTCTTCTTGCCAAGGAGAATGGGAAAAGAGTGAAGACGTTGTCCGAGAAGGCCCAAAGAGTGCTGGATTTTACAATTGGTGCTGTAGCACCGTTGAGGCACTGAATAACCGTCGATAACGGTCGTCTTTGAACCCACTCGACAACAACGCTGCGGCAGCTGAAAGTGGTTGGCGGGGGCGGGGTGCAGAGATTTCCCAGGTAATTTTCCTCAAGCTCTTCTCAAGCGAGCGTCGAGAGGCGAAGTGAGGTAATGACTGATAGAGCAAAGTGTTGAAGGGAATGGAGCGTGCTGAAGCTCAGCGTAACAAAAGGAAGAGCTTACCGGTGATGAAAATTGCTTGCGGGAGTCCAAAGAGATCAAGGGAGGATATTGGAAGAAAGTCGTTGTGATGTGCGAAAGAGAGAATCAAAGTTGAGTTTTGACGCGCTTTGACGGGTTGAGCTTTTGCGGGTCTAGCGGCGTCTACCTAAGATAGGTAGGTAGGTAACTAGAGTTGATGTATCTGACCTGAAGGTGCCCTGCTGAATCGTGGCCCGCCCAGTATCACTTAAAGATGGAGGCTTCCATTCCGCCCAGTGCAATTCTCAACCCACAGTGGAGGTCAGAGCTCGCTTACAGGGCACAAATCGTTGGCCATGTCGCTGCAGCTGGTCCCTTGCAGCGCATGGCCTAGCATCGTGGGTGGGATCTGACACTGTGCAATCACCCGACCAGGCTTTTTTTAATCCTTTTTCGCATTTCCGTGGTCAGTCGATCTGTCTCTACCCGATGAAGTGACTCGAATTTATTATTTATACAGGGGCTCGATGTTGTTCTTCATGATTTCAGTCTTCAGCTTCTTCGAGTCTGTATGACAAGGCGTTTATCGTCGATGTCGTCTGAGTTGGCGGTTACCTTGCATCTGTTGTTTGGGTGCCTCAAGCCTTGCTGACGGTGTACAAAGATGATGCAACATTCCATAACCGGTGCAGAGATACGACTGATTAGGCTATTGCTTGGTCGTATCCCCTCGAAATGTACCTCTTGACATATCAGAGACGCTTCCTTGCAAATCTCATCCTCTCGTTGTAACGTGATAAAATGCAGTTGCCCTAACCATGCACAATCAAGCGAGATCTTCAATACCCGCACGGATGGGGGCATAGCAAGTGCATTAGCTGCTTAAGGATTAGTATAGTATGCTGGCGAAGCTATGATCTTCTTTCAGTCAAGATTGACTGACATCTGGAACATCACAAACAACAGCTCTATTATGAGGAGACGACATAGCGAGACGACACGATCTGCTTGGTGTTTCCCAATGTAGTCACTTGTGCGCATGGTCAGCATGTACAACAAATATAAGATCGGAGAATTGTACTGACTGGGTAGCAGTGTGGAACACAGAGCGGCTGTGCAACATCGCCAGTTAGCCTTATCGTCAACGACATGATTTATCGGTCAGGACTTGCTTACTTGTCCCAGATGGCAAGACCATTCTTTGCCAGCTGGGATCTGACCTAGAAGTCGTGGTTTTATGTGATAAGTTGGCGAACTTGGCAGTCAGTGTTGGCAGGAAATCAAACGAAGGGCCGATAGTGAGTTGAAGCTTTAGAAATTCCCGTCCGATGGCGACAGCAACACACAATTGCTCTTCCCTCTCAAGACTATAGGTTAACACCAACCCTGAATCATCTTTTTATCTCTTACAGACAATGTGATGATGATGTGCGAGGCTTCTTGATTTGTGTCCACACATCCAAGGTACTGCCACGAGTTCCCAGCGGCTCTGCGTCGCACCACCTCGCTAAATCCAGCATCTGGACTCAAAGGACATTACAATTTGCTTGCATCTTTCCCATACCTAAATCTTTTGGATATAGGCCTCGTGTCTTTTCACGCTGCGTCATATTCTTTCGACAAGACTCTATTTTCTATCGAGATTCTTTCATAGCTCTCCTTTTCCTCGGCAATCCAATGTCGTTTGTAAGCTGAACATTGCCTTTGGGCTTCTTTGAAGCATAAATAAAACTGTTTACAAGGCGTTCAAGTTTAATCGAAAAGACAACATAGGCCAGAAGGCTTATTGTCTACTAGAAATTTTAAGTACGATAACTACATCTGTATTGGTATGACTAGTTAAAGGAGCCCGGTTAACACAGGAGGGGGTTGCCTCAGACGCATGTAATAGGACATAATCATTTTACTGTCTGAAGTTCAAGCCGCTTCAGCTACTGCTTCATTCATCCCTTCTCATCCGAACATTGCTAACTTAAACAAATGGTGGCCGCTTAATCCTTACAGTTGCAATAAGTACTTTAAGAGAAAAAAGAAAGTTAGTGTTACTATTGAGATTATGGGATTACTTATAATCTTACAAGGACACTGGAGGAGTACTGCAGCCGTCAAAGGTTTTTGCTTCTGTATCACACTAAAGGCACGCATTCGCAAGGGCTCTTATCTCACATACCTAGGTAGAAAAGGTCAGGGGTTATGGATTAAGGAGCCTTGACGGCATTACCTACTCATTTTCGATTTCTCGAGACTCTGGCTGCTCTCGCTGCCCTTCCAGACTCGGCTCCCTTATAAGCCAAGTATGCCGTTTAGACGACTTTCCTATCTTATCCATCAAGTATACACCAAACATGCCCTGGATGACTTATCCACCAACAGCCTATAGAGGCCATATATCTCTTGGAACTGTAGATGTTCCCTCAAGAATATTCGTCAAGTACTTGATTTTAAGTGAAACGCTGCCATCATCCCTGTACTTCAAAGCATCATACAATTCCCAATGGATCTTGAAACAAGGTTGGCCTCGCTTCAGTAACCGAAACTCTTTTCTTCTTTGGTTTTATTGTAATCATGATGGACACTTAGTATGAAACCAAGAAGTGGTCTCTAATTGCAAGTGACTGGCCGGCAGTCCACAACCAAGTAATAGGTCGAAACATATGCAGTGGTCGTACGTGTATCTGTAAAAGTTTAGGGTTCTGTTGTGAAACTTTATCGAACTCTTTTAGCTCTGCCCAAATGTGACTTCTTGCCTACCGTATCTCAAAGACGGCATATGATCGTTTTTAAATGACTGGTGTGTAATCTTGTTTTCCCACTCGCAACACGTGGTGTGGACGACGCCGAATATCAACAAAGACAAAGAGAGTTGCTTCAGACTTGCTAGAAACTGTGTAACAAATCATCTCAAGCTCCTATACGTGAATGAGGTGTGCATTTGCTGTTATGGAATTATCACTAAGTGTTTGCCGTGTCTAGGTAGTAAGAGCCAAGGAGTCTCAAAAGGTGTAGCAGTGGTTCCGTGGTTAACCTTCAACAATAACAACATTCCCTATGAGATCTCTCGGTCCTTCTTCGAGTCTACTCTATCGCCCGTTTTTGCATATATATAACCTTCACGGGGCTTCTCATAACATAATCACACCGGCCACGTAACCCTTATCTTAATATCTTGAACTGAATTTGAAAAACTTTGTCATTTCCCTCTCAAACAGCCATCCAACTTCCTCGAATCTTGGTTGTGAGCTGTGGCAAGCTCTGAATTACGGGCGACTCATCCATCAACTGTGCACTGCCCTTTCAGAGCTTTCACAACAACTCGGTCATTACTTTCCAACCCCTCTTTGTCAAATGCGCTTTAAGCCAGTTGCGCGCCTTTTGGCAGGCGTCGTAACCCTGTCTCTTGTCTGCGCTGCTGGAATTCCCGAATTCGTAATCTATTACGGCGTGAATACAACCGAACACATCGATAAAACTCATGGACTAGAACCTCGTTATCGACCAATCTCATTGAGTGTCTACGGATCTCCAGATGACCCTCGCTACGCCGCCATCTGGAAATATCCAAATACGACCGGTTACGAATGGGTAATGAAACACCATACGGACAAGAAATCATATGAAGCTTGGGTCGAGGAATGGAGAGGCAAAGGTTACATGTCCACCCATGTCTCGGCTACTGGACCAGTTGACAAGGCTGTATTCGCCGGTATCATGGAACTCAGGCCAGGAAAAAAATGGAATCAAACTTGTGATGCCAAGAGTATCTCAGACTTTGTCAAGTTGGAACCCGCTGGTAACGGAAATATGTACTCAAATACGCCCATCACAGGCCTCAGTTTGTACGGCACCCCTGAGGAACGACGATATTGTGTCTTGACCCAAAGAAACCTGGGCAACGATCATATGACTATAAGTACAAAGACTCTTAAGAGATTCTTGGAGACACTGAGGCCGGAATTGTTGAAACGCTTCTGGCGCATATCCAGGCTTTACCTCTCCGAAGACCACATGATCACGACAGTCTTCGTCGACAGAAGTATCGGGCAGTGGACATATGCGGTGAACTTGACCAAGTCAGAGCTGAAGAATAAAATAAAGACCGAAGAAAAAAGAGGATTACACCCGAACGACATTCAAGGCGGCGGTACTGGCTCCAACGAACGCTTCTCGGCCGTCTTTACTGAGTTGGTCACTCCCAAGCCTCGCAAATGGACCGTTACAGGATATTTGAGAAATAAGCAAGTTCGCGATCTGCAGCCAAAGATAGATGGCATGGACGAATGGATGCGTCTCTTTATGCAGAAATATGGCATTAGACAAGCACAGCTTGCCGCCGCCGTCAAGGGAACCATATCTGTTGCACGAAGCTATACCTGGGCTGAGGATGATCGCGCGGTAGTCGATCCAAGCGATGTTTTCCTCCTTGGTGGTGTCAGCAAGATGTTCACGTATGCTGCCGTCAGGCAATTAATGGAACGCAGCAAGCTGGAGCCTTCAACACGAGTCTATCCTACTCTTGGTTATAAGAACCTCACGGATCCCCGTGCTCACAACATCACTGTTCAACATCTCTTGGATATGAAGGGAGGAGACGATCCCAAAATCTCTGGAGATCCTGTATTCATGTTCGACAAGATTGCAATGTCGTTGCCAACCAAAGGGAACAAGTCTGCAACCGTTCGCGATGTCGTCGACTACATGGCCGCCCAAAAGCTAGACTTTGAACCAGGCTCTCGCGTAGCCTACTCCAACTATGCTGCTTTGCTCCTTGGATACTTGGTGAGCAACATCACTAATATGGATTACTACACCTTCCTACACGCGAACCTCTTTAAGAAGGTTATTGAAGGTGGCATAGATGTGAGGCCTTATAACAATCTGGCGACCAACCATGCTGGCGATCGCATTGTCCAAGAGAGCGTATTCTCTGGTCAGGACCCGCTGAAGCCGCTCTCTAAGTCGATGATTCCTATGGTATATGGGGGCGATGGTAATGTTAAGAACGAAAGCATTGCGACAATGTCTCTCATTGCAAGTGCTAGCAGCCTTGCCATCTCTGCTTGGCATTTTGGTAAGTGGTTCTCAAGACTAGTATATTACAGAGCCAAGTTACAATAGCTAACCTACTGTCTCTAGCTGCCTTGGGCTCGACTTACGAAGGGAGTGTTGAGGGTGCCTATACTTATGTATCGCGTGGTAATGAGTTCGACTGGGCCTTGGTTTTAAACACTCGGGCTCTCAACTCATCCGACGAGAAGTTCAGGAAATTCATAAATAGTGATATCAAGGAAACTCTAAGGTTGCTTCGGGGTGCACAATATTTGGACAGACTGGAGGAAGTCGGTTTTCCGCTTGAGTAACGTTCTTTTCTGTTATCTCTCCAACTACTTTTAGTAATACTACAAGACTTACATTACAATGTTTAATGAGAAACTAGAAGCAGTTTCTACGGCAATTAGTCTTGCTAAACAGTTATCTTCTTCATACCTAGGGTTAGTCAGACACTTGAAAACATGATTGACAATAATCATGACTGTAATGTCATAGTATATGACTATGCTCTAACAGTAGACGTCGTCCGGATTTCTCAGCATATGTAAACTACCGTCTTCGTCATGAGCACCGGCGACATCGCCTTGCTGCTGTACTACACGTCTCACCAGTTTCGAGGTACTCTTGCTCCTGTCACCATGCTGGCCCAGAGCCCCACGCACCGTGGGTTAGTAATGGTGGTCGGCGTGGCTTTTCATGGCCTCGGATGGACTGTTGCATTACTCATCTACCCATTGTATCTCACCAGACTGATGCAGGATGGTCTACCAGCACCGGCGATGTGCTCTGGTATGTTTATCGTCGTGGGTCCTGCGGGCTGTGGTTCTGTGGCAATCATTGGTATGAGAAAGGCATTTCCAGGAGGTTGCGGCCCCTTTGCGACATACCCAATGGCGCAATAGGCCCTGCAGGTGCTGGCTCTCTGGGTTGGCAAATGGGTCTAATATGTATGATTCTGGTTCTCCTCTTTTGGCCTCATTGCAATGTTGGCCTCGGCGCTTAGGGAGAAACTGCATTATAGCATGGCTTGGTGGTCCTTTATTTTCCTCCAGCGTGGGATCCACCATTGCCAGCAGGCTAGACGATTCGATAGTTATACATGCCAGGCTGATTCGCAATACTGAGATACTCCTCGTCTGTGAGAGTATCAAACCCACCAAAGTCCCTGTCTTTTATCCTTAAGCACAGGATATCTTCTTGTACGTAGACATAACCAATTCTGCGGAATTCTCCCTTGCCTAGGCCTCTTACGAGAGCCAAGGCGTGGCCAACTGATGTTCCGTTCCAATTTATACGGCAATAAAGGACAGCTAGATAAATGGTGACAGTCTCTTCAGGAAGCGAGGTTGAGACAACATCATCTAACTGAGCTCTGGTCACGTCTGGCGTAGCATCCGCCTCTTCCATCGTCATGCTCTGGTTTGTTGACAGAGCTACAAAGTTTCGAACATAACGCAACCTTCCGCCTGGCACAAATTCTGCAGCCTGCTCGGGTGTGAGACGATCTGAGAGGTCTATCGTTACCATGCAAAGACGGGCTTTGATCAGCGGCCCTTGAAGGGCAAGGTAGCCCCCAGAAACTGGTCCAAATTCAGACCCTGTTGCTGTTGTTACTGATGCATCAAGAACTGTTGTTGCAGAAACCCAAGGCTCTTGGCGATCGATTAGATCACGATCTGTACTCATGTATCCGTAGCCTATAGAGAATTTCGCTGATACAGTCTGCTCTGACTCAACTGAGGCCCAAGACCACGATGGTGCACGGTATTTTTGCGGAGGCGAGACCTTCCTACCATCCCTGATATTCCACATCAAGCTTTGAAGGAGTGTTTGGCGCCAAATTCCCGCCAAATAAGAATTTGAGGGGACTTGTGCATAACTTTGATACAAGGCCGCAATGCCAGCAAAAGCCACCAGGCGGTCAGACTCGTACGTAAGAGAGCGTGACATATAGTCCTGTAAAAGATCGTTCCATACTTCTTGCAGGATTTCAATACTTTGTCCTTGCATGGAATACAAAGTGCCGGGCGCCATCAAGTGAGTATAATCTCGGGTGACTTCAAAATCATATCCTTCGCACGTCTCGTTTGCAGCAAAGCCCTTGAGTTTCATGCTTGAGGCTGATGTCCACTAGAGCTGATCGCGAGCAAAGTGTATAGTCCTTGGCGAGAGAATCCACTCCTGAAAGACCCATCCACGACCGAACAGGGGCTGTGAGAGAACGTTATCGCAAAAAGCCCCTCTGTCGATGATTCTTATAGGGCCTGGCGGTATTTCTTGCTTACTGAATCCCGTCCATGACGGTATAATCTCGCAAGATTGCTTCAACATGGAGCTCTGCTGTCTTGTGAGGCCAGCGGCAGAATTCTCGGCAGCAGTAGCTGAGATGGTGACATATGCCTGGGAGTAAACAGACGCCATGTGTGCAGCTTCAGTCTGCCAATCTTCCTCTGAATCTTGAATGATGCAGAGTGAATCAATCCATACATACTCGATACCGAGTGCATTTGCTAGTTTGATTGCGTCTTGAAAGGTAGCCGGGATCGAATCAAAAGCAATTTTCTCGTAAAACGCATCTTTTAGGGCCTGTATCAACATAATTGGACGCACTTTGCCCCAACGATGGCTCAGGGAAGCATATAGAGTGGATGTCTCGAGCTTTTGAGAGTTGACCAGCCTAACTGCAGGGTTGCCTTTTGTAGTTGTGGATGGTCGACAGTGGAGTAATCTCGTAGGCAATCGAGGGGACAAGCTTGAAGTGGTCTCAGAGGTATCAAGCCAGCTTCGCAATCGCGATAGAGAGTGTTCCCGGTCGAACCTGGGCTTCCATATCTGCCTGTTGTCACCCTCCTGGATGCCTAGAGCTGTTAGAATGGATTAGGCATGAAAAGATAAGCCAGGATCGTACTTATTGCCTTGAACATATGAAACAAACGGAAGAAACGACCAGATAGTGTCTGGCCTTCAAAAGTGGCGTATAGCATCCCAAAACTAAATGTGCCGCAAAAAGTTCCCTTTTTTGGTCGTACTATAGGGATTCCAAAGAGACTCTTCTTCCCTTGCTCCCATTCTGTCAATTTCGCAGCTCTCAGCGTAATCTGTCTATCGAGCTGTAGCCCCTCGCACATCATGGCGCAGAGGACGCAGCTACTGGCAGAATCTGCCAAATCATGTAGTGTATGATGGAGATAGGGAGCTCGGGGAAGACCACGGTCTTCGGCGTCAACTATCCTCACTCTCCATTCAGTCTGGTCCGTGGCGAAAGTTTCAATTTTGTCTTCGGCGTCCTCGATATTGTCTGGTTGAAACAACAGGTTCGTAGGAACATATTGCCCATCAAAGATGCCAGAACATGAGGAACATATATTTGACGAAGACATTGAGTAGCAGAACGTACGTATACTGGGTTGTTTTGCTGTAATTTTGAATCGGATGGGGATGGAAGAGACAAGATGGATTGAAAGAAACCAGGGTCAGTCATGTACGTTACTGGCCGGTTGTAGATGGGAGGCCTGCAATAGGCCGCAGCCAGTAAATGGCATGGATCGATCATACATGGGCGCCTAAACAGTGAATGATCACCAAACAAGATAGACGATAACCATCATGGCGACTGTTATACAGACATCCCAGAAAAGGCTGATGTAGTGTGTATGAGTTTTGATTGTTAAGCCCGGTTTACATCCAAGCATTCAGCAACGTCATCCCGTCTCGGCTCCGGCTGTAAGGTGAAATTACTATCTAAAAGTATCTGAACGAAACATAGTATGTCACCTTGAAATCTAGTTTTCTTATATTTTAAAATTATAATAAGAATCTATATAAAATAGATAATAATAGCATTTTGATA
>JAJJWN010000555.1:0-11343 GCA_021655885.1 Fusarium abutilonis | reverse complement strand
GTTGTGGTGGTGGAGGCACTTGAGAAGTTATTAGATGTATATTTCAACTTGTTTATGGTGTTCAGCCTTGCTTTTATCAATGTTAGGATATCTATATGTTCTACATTATCTGTCAAGATACTACAAGTAGTCAAATGTGCGACGCAAAGCTCTGCTTGTCAGCTGTGAGTTCGTGAACTGGGACCCTGAATACTATGATAGGGCTTTCGATTCTTGGTGTATTGTACTGGTCCATGTTGATGTATCTACAAGCATATCCTACTTCAAGTTCACCGGGCTAGGCAACAAGCGCACTGCCTGTCCAAATAACAGAAGGTGAATCTCTTGTCCAGTGGTTCAAAGCTATACCCTGCTTCACATATGTTGGTGTCTGGTAGTCCATCTGCTTCCACTACTTGTAACTTATATGAATAACACTCCATCTAGTGGTCCATAGCTCCGAGGGCTCCGTTTTCGCGTTGTTGTAAGACTACATCTAGACGCATAACTTCCTGCTGTTTGAAATCGGCTGAGACGAAAATGCTACGAATACTGTTGTTATTGAAGAATGGATACTTACTACTGGTCTAGAGAACTGCAGGCCGTGACGTTACATCAAGATACCTTTGCTTCCTTTTCGGAACAAGGTCAGTCCTTACTACGCAAGCCGGCATAACATCACATGAAAACCAAGATAAGGTATATATATATATACTCAGTAATGCAGCCACACAATGAGAAGTGGCCTTCGGCAACTGACACTACATATGGCAAAATATACCGACAAACTGCAAAAAACATACAACAGCGGGNNACTACCTATGGTCGTATGTGCTAGAAGGAGGACAGTTTACGGAATATGTACTACAATTAGGATCATCGACTGAACACTAGAAGCAGATCCTTTGCTCCCTGTAGAGCTGAAGCTTTTTCTTCCATTCTTTTGTGTAGAATGATCCCTATCACTTTATGACATTAGCCTTGAGAAAGCTTAGAAATGCCACAACTACCACGTGCGTGGATGACTGTAGCATACACTTGGTGGTTTCGTGACACTATCTAACACCACATTTATCACAGTCTTCTAATTCACTCATTCATTCACCAGAACCTTGGAAATATTTACAAGTCTTGCAATTGACCAAAAGACTATGTTAATTTTACTTATTACTCTCTGCTACTCTTTGTAGTCTTCTGATTGACTGTGTTTTAATTAAGTACACTCTGACTTGCTCATCTTGCAACATACCATGCATACCCTAGAGATTCGACGAGGATATAGTCAGTTATTCCTGGAAATAGCAAATAGCTGATGACAAACACAAAGACATACAGATTTCCTCAGGTCCAGTCTCGACCAGTCTTTCACAGCATCTCCATCAACAAGATCATCCACTTGAAGCTGGCCAACCTCACACCAAGAGGAAAATTCTTTCACTGAGAGGCATTCTTATTCGATCAAACAGTTTAAATTCGTTCCAACACTCGGCGATATCCACAAATGTACGTAAAATATAGTGTTTAGTGCTTTTTACTGAGGAAGCGAAATTGAAGCTGGCCTAAAAAAGTGGCTGGGGTCGACATCAGAATTTTCACTCGGGCCTCAGGCGACAAAAAGTCCACTCAGCCAAGATCCACAGAAAAGCTCTATAAAAGTCAAGTCTTGCTCCCATCTTTTAGACTTTTTTTTTCTTTTCTTCTTCATGTCGACAATACTTCAGAGAATCATTTCTATAGTATTCGACCTTCTCTTGGTTCCCTAAAAGAGCCACAGATCCCACCCTGGTTGATGAATGTATATCCTCGACACCCTAGAGTGAATACCCTTCTGGTCCTCTCGATCTGTCCGCAAGGATGGCGGTAGTTGTCTCGTGCAGCTGCTGTATAGAGAGTTGTCTTCCTCTTGATGATCTCGACCCTAGTTGTGGTCTTGCCTTTGGGCGCACGACTGGGGTGGGTGTTGATGGACGTCTGACAGGCGTATCTTTTTCTCTTTTTCGTTGCTACCTGAGGCTTGCCTTGGAAGTGAGGAAGAAGAACCACAAAAACGGTACCTTGTTTGACCGTTCTGTTGTTGGAGTTGACTGATTCGATGTGTTGACCAATATCACAAAACACAAACTCAGCCTGGCTGCATGCACTCTGCTGAGACAGGATCGACTACTTAGACTCGCCACCCTCAAGCATCAGTATTTCATGGTGCGTTTTGACATTCATGTTTAGGCTCAAGTATTAACTAAATATAAGAAACGCCTTGCGACGTAGGTCAATGACGAGAATACTGGACTAGTTTTCTCCGTTCACAGAGCCTAGGCAAAATTAGGGACTCAACCACCAAGATGTATATAACATTTAGTCCTAGTGTAGATCAAGCAAAATGCTATGTCTGTAACTTGTTCGAACCCCCTGTTCCCATTAGCCCAACCAATGTAGGTGAGACTGCTTCCGTTGGCCGCTGTGTCTCCAGCTCATCATCAAGCTAAGACCTTAGCCCCCACTCTGGAGATGTCCATGGACAAGTCCGTCGAGATTGACAAGAGAGCCTCCGATTGGTTGCACCGCCCCCGATATGACATGACTGAATAGTTCGAAATGAATGATATAAGAGCAAGACAGAGTCGCCAGAGAACACTCAGTACTAATAGCATACGTTCATCAGCATCACTATCTAATAAATACCAACTTCAACCAATACTTTGGCCGTCTCTCTCTATACTCATACACCATGCCTTGCAACAAGACTGAACCCGAGTTTCAACTCACAGATATTCCCAACCTTCAAGGCTACGTCGCAATTATCACAGGTGGTGAGCTATCACCAACCATCATATCTTTCGATTGTCGGCTAACTCAACATCCCTAGGGAATTCCGGTGTTGGCTATGAAACCTCTCTACAGCTTGCCCTGCGAGGCGCCCGAGTCTACATTGCCAGCCGGTCTAGTGACCGTGTAAACAAGGCCATCTCGGACATGAAACAAAGTTCTAGCAACTTGGATCTTCACTTCCTCAAGCTTGATCTTCAGGATCTTCAGAGCGTCAAGTCAACTGCTGCCGATTTCATGGCTAGAGAGAATCGACTCGACACTTTAATCAACAATGCCGGTGTAAGTCCAATTGCAATAAAACAATAAGCCTCTGCTAATAATCTGCTTAAAAGATCATGGCAAGTCCTTGGGAATTAACAAAAGATGGTTTTGAGATTCAGTGGCAGACTTGTTTCCTTTCACACCACGCTCTCACCATGTCGTTGATGCCTTCTCTTGTCGCAGCTGCTCATATCAGCGGTAGATCAGATCGTGTAAGAATCATCAACGTTGCCAGCGATATGGCTATCAGGTTGGGTCCCAATACCATCAACTATGAAGATCCCAATCTTGCCGATCTGACTGGCACACTGGCACCATGGTAAATCGCATATCCTTCCAGCAGCATCCAGTCAATTATTACTCTAATACTAACTTTACCAGGAGGAGATACGCCCACTGCAAGGAGGCCAGCATCATCGCAGCCAGAGCAATCACAGACCGCTATCGATCTCTTGGTGTTACCGCCTACTCCTTGCACCCCGGTCTCATCAAGTCCGGTCTCCAGGCTCACAATCCTGGCCTTCTCGGAGCCATGTCTCGGCTTGCTTTCAAGGTTGGCCCCTCATCTACTCCCCTTGAGGGATCTATGAACTCGCTATACTGCGCCACGAGTCCCAAGGCCTTTCAGTCGGCGGGAAGATACCATGTTCCTGTTGCCAAGGTCGATGACAAAGCGGATAAATGGCTAGAAGATCTCCAGGCGGTTGACAAGCTTTGGGTTCTTGCTAGTACTCAACTCAAAGAGCATGGCTTCACCTTTGATGACCTGCCTCAGTACTATGCTTAGTACACCACCCCCTGACGGGAGTTTGGACAATAGCTAATGATTGCAATTTTGATAGTTAGAGCGTGACTTAGTACATAGAATGGGATGGGATTTCTAATTGATATCAGTCTGTTTAAAGCTGACTCTTGCTCCCTGTTCTTCCTGTTCTGCATGTCAGACGTATTTGTCAGCTAGCATTACAACAAAAACTTGCTTATGATATGCAAAACCCCTTTTACGTCATATTAACAACCGTATTCCACTCGTAAATGGGAAGAGAAGCAATCTTACTAATTCGTTTTATTTAATCAATTCGAGTTGCTTGTCAACAGAATCTTAGATTGAAGGAGCAATATTAGTAAACTTAACTCGCTACTCAACTATATATAGTGGAAATAGAATTGCTGCTTGGAACATGAGACAAGAAGAATTCTCAAAAGTTATCAACATGTCACAAGAACAAACCTTCCAGCGTCATGAGACGCACTCGACTCGCAACGCTGTGGCCAAAACTATCCTCGACCGCCATAGCACCCGCGCCTTTTGCACTGGCCAAGAAGTGCCAATATCTGTCATCGAAGAGTGCCTCAGTATTGCACAGCATTCACCATCGTCTACCAATATTCAGCCCTGGCGAGTTGTATTGACGTCTGGCGCACCACTGAAACGTCTGTCTTCTGGTTTGGTCAGGGCATTCGAGAACAATCAAGAGATGAAGATGAAAGACATTCCTGAGTCGTATCATCATTATCGATCAGAACTCGGCCATCACATCTATGGAACGAATGGGTACAATATTGCGCGCGGTGATACAGAGTCCATGAGGAAGGCTGTGATCGACAACTTCAACTTTTACAACGCCCCAATTGTCGCTGTACTATCAATCGACAAGATGCTGAAAAAGGGGGATATTCTTTCGGTTGGAATCTACCTGCAGACGCTACTCTTGCTCCTGACTGAAAAAGGACTTGGAACTCAGGTCTCGGCTGCTCCGACCGGCTATCCAGATATAATCAAGAGAGAGCTGGGCATTGACGATGCCATGGATATTCTTTGCACTGTCGGGATCGGGTTTGAGAATGAGTCCCAGAAGATCAATTCTCTGAAGATGCCAAGAGATGATTGGAAGCAGAGCGTCAAGTTTGTGATGGAATGAGTATGATTTGAATGACGCTTGGTATGATATAATCTGTACTGGCAGTGGAATTAATGTAACGGACTATCAAAGCTTTGTGTGTGACCCTCCGATATGTAACGTCTCGGTTATTTCCTGTTGTTCATATGCTATTAGGTACTTCCGGGCCCGGTTTCGAAGTATAAGGCTACGGATAAGCGCAAGATCTTGACAAAAAGCAGCAAAAAGAAACTAACGCCAAGATTATCAGGGACCGGCTTAGCTAATAATGTCAGATGGACTGGCAATTTCTCGCCTTGTCAGATGTACCTAGAGTAGGATAGGAGTCTAACCCCGCTCCATTTCATCGATCTGACAATACTAAATACATACAACAATTCACCTCTTCGAATTAACAGATTCGATCAAAGTATCTACCATGGATAATACATGTGAGATTCCCCAAGGAAAAGAGATTTCCAATGAGAACATCAACGACACTCCACCCACTCTCGATATTCTCAAGGCTGCCGGGTCACTCGAGGTTCTCGACAGCCAAAACGAGAAGCACACTTTTAAGAGTATATACAGCGGATCGAACGTGTCTCAAAGAGTTCTTATTGTCTTTATTCGTCATTTCTTCTGCTGCGTATGTTACCCCTATGCCCGTTTCCTCACACATCGGCTAACCTGAGCAGTCATGTGTAAACTATGTCAACTTCCTGACCAAGACGGCGACGTTGGAAAAGTTAGAGAGTATCAATACCTCTATCATCATAGTAGGACATGGTGATCCCGGCCTCATCGACATGTACCGTCTAGACACCGGCTGCGAGTACCCCATCTACAGTGACCCATCGGAGAAACTTTACGAGGCATTGGGCATGGTCAAGACATGGACAGAAGGCTCCCCATGCAAGTATATACCGTATTCAACTCTTTGGGTAGCCTATTCCTCGATGTCGAATGCTTTCTGGAAGCTCCTGGCGGGATATCCTGTATGGAATTGGGGGACAACGCACCAACAGGGTGGTGAATTTCTTTTTCAAGGGGAGGGGGAGGAAAAGACTGTGACGTGGTGTCATCGCATGAGGGCCAGTAGAGATCATACGGATACTGACGAAATTCTCAAGGTCTTGGGGATAGATAAATAGCGGATGGTCTGTTTAGATGTTACCTTGTTGTATATACAGGCACGTCGAGATTTTCAACGGAGGATGGGAAAACTCAAAGACTTGGAAGGAATTTGAGACCTCGAGGAACCAGCTGAGATTTTATTGTTTAGTAGACATTGTCTACCTTTCTTTGATTGGATCAGACTATAGTCTTATATTTGCCAATCTCAGGGCTGTAGTTATTATCCCCCATCTGGCCCTTACTATCAGGTCATAGTCCGAAAACCTTCAGGTTTACCAGCGGCATCAAAGAGGCGCAGCGCAGCTAATGGACTTTTTCCTCTAATAAAACACAAGGATAAAGCACAAATAAACAATCCAAAATGGCAAATAATCCGTGATAGGCTCACGTGACATAAGCGTCTGCGTCAGATCAAGGCGATTATTATCACACACTAAACCAGATAAGCTTAAACTCTCTCAGCCCTATATATTCGTACCTTCTCATGAAGTCGTAGAACTGCATCTTTCAAAGCTTCGAAGCAAGTAACAAGATGCAACCTATGCGAGCGACTCTGTCCTGTGGCTCTTGTCGACAACGAAAGTACGTCTCTAAACATTCCTGATTAGACGTGTTTGCACTAACAAGATAGACTAAAATGCGACCGAGATGAGCCTTGCAGCAACTGCGTGGCTAGAAATGTCGCCTGCGTGTATGCATCATATCCTAGAGGACGTGTTGCTGCCCAGAGACGGGATGCGAGAAACTCAGACCTCAATGACCGCGTTCAGCACCTCGAGCAATTACTTGGCTCTATTGTCTCACAGCTGCCGCCTCAACAACAGCAGCTAGCCACTTCAGCTATTTCTCCCAGTATCAAGAGCCCAGAGAGTACTTATAAAACGAATCAAGGATCCGTTCACTCGGCTTCTCATAGCGAGAGCCCTCAAGTCAAGCCTGGCCGGATGATGGCCAACCCTAATGAGACCATTTATGTATCTAGTAGTCACTGGTCAGCTATATGCCATGAGGTACGTTTTCCAGAGAGGAACAGGGCTAGAGCTAGATAACTCATCTTTCAGGTTGAACACATCAGAGAGCATCTCAATGAGGTCAATGAATCTAGTGATCTAGGCATCGCAGACCCTGCACAGTCTCAAGTGCCAATGCTTCTAGGACAAAACACAGTCACTCCGAATCTGGAGCAAATCTTGGCGGATGTTCCACCAAAAGACATCGTCGACAGACTGGTGGCACGCTATTTTACAACAACAGAGCCAGGGATTAGTATGTACTTTGCCTGCAGTGCTCGGACATAGTCCAACTGACTGTATGAAGTGATCACTCATGCGCAGGAATTCGAAAACGAGGTATGTGCAAAGCCTACGTTACAAATATTCTCCGCTCACCAAAGCCATAACAGTATAAACGCTTCTGGGATGATCCACAATCAGTTTCAACACAATGGATCAGCATGTTCTTTGGAGTTATGGCGACGGGCACCTTCTGGTATCTCCGATCCGGAGATGCCCTGCCTGAAGAATTAGGTGCCCCAATGGAAGTCATGGAGACTTTCCAACGCCGATGCACTGACTGTCTGATTCTGTCTAGATACTCAACGGCTCCTGGAAAGTACACGCTCCAAGCCCTCTTGTTCAACATCCACGGCGAGTTTGCACGACGCCGCGATGCTCACTTGGGGGTGTGGATCTTGACTGGTATTCTCGTCCGGCTGGCGATGCGAATGGGCTACCATCGAGATCCTGATAAGTATCCGCGCATATCACCCTTTGAGGGAGAGATGCGGCGTCGTATATGGGTTGTCATTGAACAGCTTGACATTTTAACCTCGTGTCAACTGGGGCTGCCTTCACTTATCCAAGAGTCTCAGTGTGACACACGAATACCGCGGAATATCCTGGATGAAGACTTTGGCCCCGAATCAACCCAGCTCCCCCCACCAAGACCCGAGACGCAGGCTACTCATGTGCTAAACGCTATCGTCAAGGCCAAGTTGATGACGGTCTTTCGAACAATTTTCAACCAAGTTTCTCTAGGCAAGATCGAGACGTACGATGAGATCATGGCTCTGGACCAGCATCTTCACCAGGCGCAACAGTCTATGCCATCTTGCTTACGAGTAGCCAAGCTGGAGAATTGTATCACGGTGCCGCCACATCTCCTTATTAGGCGCTACCTTCTCGAGTTGCTCTTCCAAAAGGCAAGGTGCACACTGCACCGCCATCACATGACCAAGGCGTATCAAGACCCTCAGTATCACTACTCGAGAAAGTCTTGTGTCGACGCGGCGATGACGGTCCTGGGCCATCAGGCCAGTATTCTGAAGGAGGTCCAAGTTGGGGGCATATTGTACAAGGACAGGTGGTTCCTAACGTCGCTTGAGCGCCACGACTTCTCATTAGCTTCGATGGTCGTTTGTCTTGAGCTCAGCAAATTATCCGATGGTCAGGATATATCGGGTTCTGGATTTAGTCGTCAGGCCATGATTGAGGCACTTCAGACTTCCCACGCGTTTTGGGGATCTCTTAAAGGAGTCTCAGTTGAAGCTAAGCAAGCATATGACATGCTTTCGGTCATGTTGAATGCTATCTCAACCGCATCATCAAAGGGTAAAGATGATTCGCTACCCTCGATACTCGGTGCAGAGGATGCTCAGTATCACAATGGTAAGTAGTTGCATATTGATACCCCTGTGTATAACAAAATCACTGACTTGGATAGCGAATACGGAATTGCGATCCAATGGAAACGACGCCGGTTTCTTAGCTGAATTCCAAGGAATTGAAGCTATGCTGAATAGCTCGGATTCCGTCGACTGGGTATGTAATTGCTCAAGAGCAGCATTCTTTTGATTGATTGACTCATGTCTATTAGGAGATGTGGGAATCATTGGTTAATATGCCTGATGATTTCCAAGATTATGAAATGCCAGAAGAGTATTGTGGTACGAAGGCATAGACTGATTTTGATCGAAAGCAAGTTTAATGACGGGTAAGAGCTGTATACGTTGAGCCATCTAGTCTTGTATATCCATCTTCATTCTACCATGGTCCAAACAATCTCTGCTCTACATGACCAAGCAATAGGCGCACCTAAGCAACCACACAAAAGAACAACTGGAAGTGATAATAGTTAATTCAAGCTAACACCAAGTAAATCCCCACGATCTAAACAAAAGGTCCTTTAAACAACCACTGCCCTATTAACATCTGGGCCTCCTTTGTCTTTAGTTCACCATCCTTAGCCAGCTCACTATCCCTATGCAGCCCTTTCAACTGCTTGTAATGATCATATGCATGAATCTGATCTGGGATCAATAGCCATCTGTAGTTCCCACGTTCTGTTTTCTTCTCGAAAGAAAATCGCTCATCATCAAGTATAAGCCTCCCTTCAGGGCCAGTGTGGTTTCGGCCCACTGTCTCGTCCCCAGCATCATGGCCTGTTAGATCACATATCATTCTCCATGACTCGCCACCCAGCATGTCGAGTTCAATACCAATCATAAACATATTCGGCGGTAGCTTGTCTCTTGGGGCATAGATGGGACTGAGCAAAGGGTCCTCGAGATCCTGATGGGGCAGAGTATATGCCCAATCAAAGACGGGGGAAAGTCGGAGGAGGTAGTCGGTGGGCTTCGCACGGAATCCTCCAAGGGCTGGCTTATACTGCCGCGTTTTTAGCTTGTAGTCTCGTCTCAAAGACATGTCGACTACCGGGTACATAGGAATGACCGTCTTTATGCGTCGCACACCATCTCCGCTGCCACACATGCTAGGCAGGATGGAAGTGGATAGGGCGAGATTGCCGCCCGCAGAGGCACCCATGATTGCAACGCGATCTTTGTCTATCGGGAGAGATGAATCCGACAAAGCAGCCAGTATAAGCTGCTCAAGATCATAGATTGGTGTTGGGAAACGAACGCGTGGAGCTTTGGAATAGTTCAAGGCAATGACAAGCACTGAGTGCATGTTTGCAAAGTCGAAATTCCATGGGTCATCGTCACGGGGATTGCCCACGACGAAGCCGCCTCCATGGATGCTGAAGACTGTGGAGAGCTTCTGCTGAGAGCAGGGATCGAAGGATTTTGGGAAGAAGATCCTAGGTTGACTCAATCAGGGCATGGTCGGATTTGACATCTGTATAACGTACCTGATAGGCAGCTTTGGTCGACACGGGTATGTTTTGACTAGACTAGGCGGGTTGGACGGGGTTATGAGAAAATCCTTCAATAATTGTGCGTAGTCGGCAGCAATATTTAATGAGTGCAGGATGTAGGAGACAACTACGTATATCGCAGCGGTCGGCTTGGCGACTGGTTCTTTGAAGCGCCGACAGGCTTCTTCCCGAGTGGTTCTAGTATCGGTCATGGAGTACAAATTGGTTACTTCTGAATAAAAAATGGGTTGAATCAAGGGGGATAAGGTGTTTATATTATAAGCCTGGTGCTATATAACGCTGCCCCCGCAAGTGTCTACATCAACCAAAAAGATGCCGCGGCTTAAATCACGGATCATCCAGGCCATGTGATACAAATGACATCTATGCTTAGAGAATTTGATCACAAGCTAAATATTTGTAATTGTGAGGATTTGGTAGAGTGGGCTCTCTAGAAACGTATCCAGAAAGGCAACATACATGAGATGCAGTGCCTCTTGACTTGCTTCTCAGCAGAATTGCAGAGTCTTAACGGAATCGATCCCCAGCTCTGGTAAGGTCGGCACTAACCCTATTATGGATACGAGACCCTCAAGCTCGAGGGTTGTTCGATCTCTATACTATCTCATCGAGGAGAATGCTTTCATGAACTCGCATAAAGACTTGCGTTGTTTGTGCTCGTCGCAATATCAAATTCGACAACCGACACCCCTGTTCCAATTGTCGGAAAGCGTAAGATCAATTATTTGACAACATGAGCCCTGACTGAGCCAGATGCAGGGCTATACCGAAGACCTGGTTCTTGGCTTTGGTGGCGATCTTGACTGGAATTGGTAGACCAGTTTCTCGTGATTTTAGTATGATCTACCTTGCTTATCCATCGGCTCATAGTGACCCGAAATAGACTACTAATCAATTTTCAAGGCTTGTGCTTTATTTACCGTCTTGCCTTAAGTAACATTTCTAATAATTCAAGCTAAGCCGAATTTTTCTATACCTTAAATTAAAAGGGGTTAGACTTAAATTAAAAAAATATTAAATTAAATTAAACTTATAAGCTTAAATTAATCTTAATTAAATAGCTAAAGGGAATATACCTATTAAA
>JAJJWN010000550.1:0-24461 GCA_021655885.1 Fusarium abutilonis | reverse complement strand
ACGATATATCTTAAATTACAACTAAGCTTATATTAAAGTTAGATAGCTTTATGTAAGGTTATTGGGTAGGGCCCTATAAGAGACCTACTATGCTATGTGACTTAGCCGAGGCGCCTTATATACTAATGTGGAAGGCAGTCCGATTACGTTGTAATTAAACTGGTTGATCTTTTGGTCTATTAGATAAGCTTTGCACCTTCCTAATGCTCTTACACTTTAGTAGGCATTACTTTAGTCTTTCCTCCTTAATATTATACTTATAAATAGCTTTATTTTATAGAAAAAGACCTAGTAGCTATATTAAAAGCCCTATAGTATACTTTAAGACTAAAAAGAGGCTATTTATAATGCTATTTTTAATAAGTATAGCACTAATAGCGGTATAAGGAAGAGATACTATATAGGGAAGGAAGAAGACAGTAAGGATTTTAAAGTATAGCAAATTTACCTATAAAGAGATATTAATTATATTAGAAGGGGTAAAAATTCGGCCTGCCTAGCTTATAAAGGCTGCCGGTAAGGGCAGCCTTAACCCTTTAAAAAAAGGAAGGAAAAAGGAGGCTATCTTAAGCCTATTTTAGGAAATCAGTAAATTCGGAAGACCTAATACGGTTATAAAGTATATAATATAGCGATTTATAATAATGCTAACTGTTAGTACTTCTATTATATGCTAATTTAGGTGTAGTTAAAGGTACCGATTATTATAGTCATTTTAATTGGCGCCCGCCCTATATCGTAACCTTATTGTAGCCTTGTGCCGGTTAAAGAGATAGATTAGTATTTAATAACTATATCTTAGGGAGGAAAGATAAACGCATATAAGAAACAGTTTAAATAATATCAATTTAAATTATAACTTATGGAGGAAATGCTACTTTCACTGTACTTTGTTTCTCTAGAACTAGGTCTTATACTCATAGCAGCCTGTAATAACTGTGAAACGCTGCTATTTTGATCCGTTCAACGATGACTCTACACTACCCTAGACATCCATAGAGCCGCTATCGGGCCCCGCCCCCACCAACACCAACACCTCAACGGCGGCAGTTGAACAATGGATAAAAAGTGCGTACTACAAGCAAAAGCAAACAGCCCACCAACAGCACAATCTCCCATTGTTGTTGATGTTTGTCCTCAAGCCACTTGTTTCTCGTGAAAATTGACCTCTGGTATTATAAATATGTGTGCAGCACAGGTAAGGACACTCTGTCACTTTGCTCTACACCGATTCACAATGCTCAGTACTGACCTCCTACGACAGCTCGATGTACGGCCAACGGCTGATGAAGCCCGTGATGCCTTCAACCAAGAATGGACTTCTTCAACGCAACCCACGCTTCTCCCCGTCTGCGCTTCCGCCCCTGCCGATCTTCTGACTCCCTCTGCTATATACCTTAAGCTGTCGTCAGGGTAAAAACCCGATACCTCCACCGCCGAATGTATCTCTGACTCACAACTTGTAGGGCAACAGCCGATTACTCTTTTCTTCTAGAGAGTGCAACTGGCACAGAAACGATTGGAAGATATAGTTTCATTGGCGCTAGTAAGCTTACTCGAGCATTCTTATACTGGTCAATTCCTAAGTCTCTATTCTAGACCCTCGAAAAGTCCTGGCTACTGGCGATAGCTATGATCATGTCGGCGATCCTCTCAAAGCCCTCGAGGCCGAACTCTCCCACGACCGTGTTCTCGATATCCCCTCGTTAAGACTCCCCGTACTATCCGGTGGTGCCGTCGGATATGTCTCATACGACTGCATCAAGTACTTTGAGCCCAAGACCGCACGACCACTCAAAGACAACCTCAAGATCCCTGAGGCTCTGTTCATGCTGTTCGACACTATTGTCGCCCTTGATCACTTCCGATCGACTTTGACTATTGTCACACACATGAAACTGCCCAAGAACCCCGCCGACGATCTTCAACCCGCCTACGACGTAGCCTGCGAAACTCTCCGAAAGACCCTTGACATCATCTACCAACCCGAGACTCCTTTGCCTACCCAGACTCTTTCTCCGCAATCTGAAGCAGATCAGCAGTATTCTTCAAATGTTGGCCGTAAGGGATACGAGACTTTTGTCACAGACCTCAAGAAGTACATTGTCAAGGGCGATATCATCCAAGCGGTACCGTCACAACGATTTTCTCGCAGCACCCAGCTTCATCCATTCAACATTTACAGAACGCTCCGAACGCTCAACCCCTCACCTTATGTCTTCTTTCTGTCATGCGCTGATTTCCACATTGTGGGCGCATCACCAGAGTGCCTCATGAAGACCGATGGTTATGCCCCTCTACCCTCTGACTCTCGATTTGGCTACTCAGCAGCCGAGGCTCGATCAAGACCTCGTATTATCAACCACGCCATTGCTGGTACGATTCACCGCGGAAAGAATGCTGCTGAGGATGATAGACTCGCAGCTGAACTCTTGGCATCAAAGAAGGATCGTGCTGAGCACGTCATGTTGGTCGATCTCGCTCGAAATGATGTGAACCGAGTCTGCCATCCCACAACCGTCAAGGTTGATCGACTAATGAGAATCGACCGCTTCTCCCACGTCCAGCACATCACTTCAGAGGTTTCAGGAGTGCTGCGTCCGGAATGCACACGCTGGGATGCCCTACGATCCATCTTCCCTGCCGGAACAGTCTCAGGAGCACCCAAGATTCGAGCCATGGAGCTGATCTACGATCTGGAGCAGGAAAAGCGAGGAATCTACGCCGGAGCGGCAGGATGGTTCGGATACGACATTGTGCGCGTAGACGACAGCAGCAAGCCCGAGGACAAGATCTTCGTGGACGAGGGACCTATGGACACGTGTATTGCCATCCGCACCATGCTCGTCAAGGACGGTGTAGCGTATATGCAGGCCGGTGGAGGTATTGTTTACGACAGTGACCCCACGGATGAGTGGATGGAGACGATGAACAAGTTGTCTGCCAACCTTCGGTGTGTGGAGCTGTCGGAAAGGTATTTTGGTGAGGGGGTGAGCACTAAGTCGGTGGAAGAGATTATTGCCGAGGAGAGGAGGAAAGGAGAGGAGGATATCAAGGCGGCTGATGGACAGTAGTCAATCTAAGGAAATGGTATATACTTCAGGAGAATAGACTAGATTGGGAGTCTTTCATCGGTTCATTGTTGCCATTTCATAATTATCTTAGTGCTTTGTAATGTGATGTTATGGGATGTTCACTCAACCGAAGCTTTATTGTCCGAGATTGAGAGTATTATTATCTGGCTGAACAGACGGAAACACTCATTCTTCATCCCCGATCTGTTCACGTTCAGTTCATAGGCCAAGCACAACCATTCAATCCAGACGTTCAAGTACAATCCTGTAAATATCCTCAACCGCTTTATCCAGTCTCAAGTATAAATTAGTATAATGCCGCAGTTGGAGTCAAACTTTCTCATCTCATCTCACCACAACTCCATCTACTGGATAGCAATTCCACAGCAATACTAAACTTTACAGCATCTACCTCTGCGAAACTCACTTGAGTAAGAACTCACCCTTCCGCATCATGCCCGGCTACGAAGGCTTCTGGCCAAACATCAGACAGGCCATCCAACGAGTCCATAGCTGCAGCATCATGCAGTTCCAACCCAGTGATGCCGATAGACCCCAGTGTCCCATCTGTCTCGATGAAATCTGCGTGGCTACCTACCCTGTCAAGGATGCTATTCCCGGCGATATCCTTATCTGCGGTCACATCCTCTGCCAACAGTGTCGCATCGCCAGCGAGGCTGAAAAGCGCGCATGTCCCGTATGCAGAGCGCCTCTCGGGTGCTCTCGCTGCGGTGCCCGTGCTAGACCTTTCCCCATCCCCATGTTTGCCGGCGTAGACGTGGTCTCCGCCACTATATCTGAGAGTGCGGCGGATGGGGGTCGATGTCCTCACTGTATTGCCAAGCTGGGATTTTTGGATGACGTTGACAATGGTAAGTGGCCCGAAGGTACGCAGGATCTAGAAGTCGGCTTCGTTCCCTTCGTCTATCACATGGTACATGATCTCGAGGAGCATGGCCGTCCAGTTACCAAGGAATCACTCATCAGTGCATTCGGAATCATCGTCAACCAAGAGTTTGACCTGATGATTCACAAGCGCAATGATAACACTCGAGCAAGGCAGGATGACCTCCGAGACGAGAATCTGTGGTTTGAGTGTGAGCCGCAGCCTGAAGCTCTTGCTGGACGACCGTGTCGTCGAATGTATGGTGCTGGGGCAACGCTACGTGGCTCTGGACTTGACTTTTCAGATTTCGCGCACCGGGTTGCTCATCATATACCGGAGACGATGCAAGCAACTATTCGTATGCTCAGACGGTCGCTTCAAACCTACGACTCTCCCGTGAGCAGAGAACTACTTGATGCCCTTGTTGAAGCGCGAGGAGATTGGTGGAGCGACGAGGAGGATGAGGAAGACGACTCCATGAGCGATGAGGAGGAGAATGCTGACGAGCAAGAGTTTGCGCAAATCCTTCAAATGCTTGACTCGCCAAATGATCAGTCTCAATTTGAGATGCCAGCACAAGATGATATGGTCATTGACTACCCCGGTATTTCTCTGGAACAACGTCTGACAGCATCGAGCCCGCAGTCACTCACTATCGGAGGAGCACAGGTTTTCATGGCTAACGCACGTGCAGCTCAGGGAGGAATTCTCCAGCAAGAGCTTGAGGAGGAAGAGGGAGTTGGTGAAAGGTAAGACAAAACAAAAACGCGTGTAAGAGCATGAGCATCAGCTTGAGCATAAGCATGAGCGAGAACAACAGATTGCGTACATGGGAATCAACATCACAAGACGGAAATGCTCGGGCCGTACGGCACGGGAAACGGCATAGGAACTGCGGAGATGATGATCGGGCGGTAAAAGAAAAGAGCATAGAAATAGATATATCAAGTGCGTAAGCAAAAGATGGTAAATTTGTTGGAGAATGTTGCCGTCAGAGCCGTGTGAGTTTGTGTTTGTCGATGATCATAATGATCATAATAGTGTGATGACCCCGTGATAGATACCCTCAGACTTTCCACGACGTAAAGTAACTATCATAACTTAATTTATCTTACTCGTATATGGTCTATAATTTCGGATATCGGCTCAGATAGTCAAGCCATTATATACCCCGGAATCTACATGCCTGGCAGCCGATACCTTGGTAGATTTTATTCGCACAAAGTTTACATACAAAGTTCAAAGGGTTCTTTCTGCAGTGTTGCAAAAGCTAACTACAGTGGACAAATAGCATCATCTCACCGCGCCGTGCCGGTATCCGATCGAGCCCAATCGACCCCGGCAAGTCGGCACGTCGACATCCACCATTTTCGAGACGCCCCCGTTTTAGGTTGGTAGGACATTAGTTGAGTTATCTCCGGTCGATGCTCTGTAAGTTTGAACCAAAGAATTCTTTACGACACTGCCTTTGAATAAAAAAAGGCTATTGTAAAAAAATTAAAAAAAAAAAAAAAACCCCCCACCAAAAAGAAAATACGATTCACTAGCTTCAAGCTCGTATAGCTACTATCTAGTTAACTAGTTAACTCATTACATATCAAAGTAATCAACTTACATACATATGTACATAGATGGAAACGCTACCTGATATACCATCCATGCATGTCACTCGCTTCTCGGCGCAAATCCTACCCTCCACTCAGAGTCTCATCCTCATCGCTAGTGGACAGCCGTACTCTGTCTCGGAAGAACGGCTTCAGTTGTTTTGCCTGTTGAAACTTGGGCGTCTCCATCGCATGCTTTTTTCCCCTTCCTTCGATAACTCGTTTGCCGTCCTTTCCAGGAGGCCCAGGCCTATATTATACTAGACTAAGAATAGGAACAGACCTCTTTTATTCTTGTATTCCTGTATTCTTACTGCTGCTGCTGCTGCTGCTTTATTCCCCTGCTCCCCTCTTCCTCCTTCCCCTTCCCCTTCCCTTTCCCTTTTTTCCCCCTTTCTTACTGTTACTGTCAGCAGCCTATGACCTACTCAGCTACTGTACTGTACCTGCTTTGAACCACCCCCATTCTACATCCTGTGTTCCAGCCCAGTTCCTTGGCCTTTTGTCCCCTCTGTTGCTTTTTACTCTTAAGCCAAATAGGCCTAGAAGCCGCTTCTGCCAAGATCCCTTGTCCATTCTGCACTCAGTCCCCTTTGGAAGCATCAATTGTTAGACTGATTGATTACCTAACACATTCAACTCGATTCATTAATAAATAAATGCCTTCAGTTCTGCAGGCCGACATGGACCCCACCGTTGTCGGCCTCCCTACTACCACCGCCATTGCTGGCCTCCTCGACGTTGGCGCTACTATCATCGACATCCTCACCGATCTCAATACCTCACCACAGCACGACACAGCTGTTGTCAACATCTTCCTCCGCGGGGTGAAAGAGTGTCGCTCTTCCATTCACGCCATCTACAAGACCCTCAACATCATCGAAAGCGGAAACATCCCTTATCCAGCCCGCGCCACTTGGATTTCTCTCGATACCCTCGTCGCGACGCTAACCGATACCGTTCTCGCCTTCTCCCGCATCTTTTCACTATGCTGCGCTTTGGATGACGAAGCTGCACGATCGAGCCCCGAGGATGCGGCAAAGCATTTTGAGAAGCGCATCAAGGCACTGTGCGCCCGCGTCCGGTGGCACAACCTTTCGATTGCCATGATGATGACGATAGTGAACTGGTGAGCAAGGCACACCCTGCAATTGCTGCACAGACCATTGGGCGGGACGGAATAATTAGCTGACGGCGAAATAACAGCCCCGGAGAAAAGGACGCAAAAAACAGCCGCGATGAACTCGCCCATCGTGTAGCTCGACTTTTGACTTTCAACGTTAGTCTCGCTGCGAGATTGCGATACCCCAGTCGCCCCGGCTCGTCGGCCGCCAAATCTTCGGCTCCGGGAAGCCAGACGCCCGGAATCTCCGAGATCACCAGCGCAAATGTGGGTCCCGCTTCCGCTCCGGTGTTTTGGCCATCCTATTCCGGAACACTCGCTACTCAAAAATCTTTCTCCCGAGTCATCTTACCAGTAGAGCTCGGCGAATTGCGCGATGACTTTGAGTACTACTCAGAGCCAATCCCTTCCGAGGCGGGAAGCTGCGAGTTTCCTACTGGCGGTGTCCTCGTTGGCGCTCCATACGAGTTAGCATCAGCGCGATGAGAGACCACCAACTTTTCGAACGCCTCTGGTATATACATAAACGAGCATTGTGGGAGGTAAGCGTGGGCTGTCTGGTCTGTCATCTTATTACGATGACCAAGAATGTAAAGTTGGTGTTTGGGTCGGAGCATTCTGAAGCATTTTAAAACGATTGTCATGTGTAATGAGTTCTTTTACCTGGAGTTGGTTCAGCTAGGCATTGAAAATTCAAGGTATAGATATCCAGTCAATTAATCAATCACCACTTGGGATGGTTTGTGCTATTTCTAAATAAAGAGCTTGCTGCCATGGTACTTGATCTTGTCAGAGTAAGCATTGACAGACGCTTCCAAAGTCCGCTCAGGAAATCCCTTGAACGACTTGGCGTAAGTTGCGACCGAGTGAGCGATAAGCTGCAGGAGGAGTCAGTGTTATAGTCCCTTTCAACATGTTGATCAACACAACGTACCTTGGTGTTAACCTCCCAAGCGGTATAGTTGACATTGCTCAAGTCATCACACAGCTGATGATAACATGGGTCATAGGCAATCTTTGCTCTTCCACCGAATTCCTCAGCTTCTTCCTCGGTTTTGATGCCCTCAGCACCAGTAGCAATTCCACCAGCAGGGATGCCACCACGGATGAAGCCATCATAGTCGCTGCGACCGTCAAAAGGAATAAAAGTGTAGTTGAGACCCTGCTCCTTGTACCAGTCAACGTACAGGTTTCGCAGCTCCTCTGAGCCGTCGGGGTTCGCGGCGTTGGTCGCGTTGTAGATTTGGTAGGCAAAGTTAGGGCTGCCCATCATATCGTAGTCCATAAAGAGACGGATCTTGCGGTTCTCCTCGTCGGAAAGTGTGGCAACGTAATGGTCAGATCCAAGAAGACCTTCCTCCTCAGCAGCCCACCAAGCAAATCGCACGCAGTTGTTGACGCGGAACTTGGTCAACTGAATAGCAACCTCGAGGACAGACAAGCTGCCAGAGCCGTCATCATTGATACCAGGTCCTTCAGCAACGCTGTCACTGTGGCCACCAAGCATAACACAGTTCTCCGAGTCACCACCACGGGTTTGAGCAATGATGTTTGTGGTTGAGATGGTCTTGACCTCAGCGTCGATGTAGGCAATAGCTTCAATCTTCTCGCCCTTCTTGAGCTTCTTGGCAATGGCGTGGCCTTCCTTACCGCCAAGTCCAAAGGTAGCAACGTGGTGGGGAGAGGGAGTTCCTAGAGTGCCATGAACTTCGTCCTCTTCGTAGTTGTAAATGACAGCAGCAATAGCGCCGGCCTTGCCAGCGTTACCGGACTTTGTTCCGAAGGGGCAGGTTCCACGCAGGATAAGAGCGATGTTGCCATCAACGGACTCGGGATAGTCGGACTCGTCACATCCTTCGTTGTCGACCAGAACAAGATTGCCGTGAACAGGCTCCTTGTTCTTGGTGGGAGGAGTCAAGCCCATGGGAGAGGCCTGCTTGGGTACAAGGTTACCGAGGACAAGACGAGACTCGAAGACGTTGCCCGAAACAGCGGGGAACTGCTGGTTGGAGATGGAATAGTAGCCGCCCAGCTTAGCTAGTTCAGCGTGAATGTATGACAGCGTGCCGAGGTGACCTTTTCACCGTTAGTACACTCGTGAGATAACATGGCCGATTTCGGCCGACGCACCTTGACTGCCGATGACTCGAGTAGGATGACCATACTCATCTTCTCCATTCTTTGCAATCTCGTAGAGATCCTTTGCCCTCGCTTCGAGGTTCTTGGGCTTGATGCTGTGCTGTAACTCCTTGGTATCGATCAAGGGCAAGTCATGGCCGGAGCTGGAGCTGGGCTCCCATGGGTTCCATGTGAGCTTGGGAACTTGGACATTGAGCGGAATTTGGAGAGCCGAGGCACCTGAAAGGGCCGTAGCAACGATCAGACAGAGCCCCTTTGTTGTCATTTTGAGTTGTTTTGAAAACAGAAGTGGAAGAGGAAGAGAAAGAGGATGAAGGAGGAGAGTTCAGGTGATGAAACATCGGAGCTTGTGACGTGATAGAGTGCCTGGGGAGCTTAGCTTGGCTAAGGTAGCTTCCGCTAGCTTTGGTTGCCCTGCCAGGCACGCCTGAGCCTCTTCTTATCTCACTAGCTCCCCGCGTCCTTGTCTCAGCTGGTGTCTCGGGGGGAGACCTACCCTGGACAAGATTGATGATTAAGCATGGCATTGATTAATACCTAGAGAAAAGCATCAGTTGATGGCTCACGAATTCTAAATTAAACCGTTGGAACCTGCATATGTAAAAGACTGGGAATGCAAACTTTGGTTCCAGCAGGTAACGATGTGTCACCGAGGCAACCTCAACGTCTCAGTTCACTTCAATTATGAAGCTTGACTGTCCATCAAGGCTTAACAGAAGGCCGTTTTTGCGGTTGAATTAGAAGATGAGCCCCTCAGTCACACTCGTAAAGGCCCAATAACTTGGAAAACGTAATTTGGTGTATCAAGTTGTTGGTTGCTTGCGTTTCGAGGTACAGAAAAGAGAAAAACCAGTTTCTGCTGCTTTCTAAAACCTCTATCGGCAGTGCCACAATCTGCTAGTCCAAGTTGCCTCCTTTACTTCGACACTTACTCATGACTTACTGTAGTCAAGATTTGTTCAAATTTCCTGTTTGATTACTCACGCCAAGTTGTCAGTATGTCACTCTCATGACAAAACCAACAGATTAGTAATTACAGTGCTGGTTCATGCGTACAAACTAGTTACCTTATTCACTTGCCTTGCTGTGGAAGAAGTCTTAACGTAGACTCCTGCCCCATATCTAACAACGTTATTCTTATGAATAAATGATTAGTTAAAGGATTATCACTAAGGTTTTATCCTTCGCGCCTCGCACTCCCGCCCTACTTTACATACAAATTTTTGCACCGGATATCGTAACGCAAGGATTTCTAATCACGACGTCATTGATCCATATATGGGTCGATGTCGAATATGTATATACCGATATTCCCTGCTCTCATGATGAGTCTCGAAATCATCAAGTGAATATCATATCATCTCATACTGAATCAACAATGGCCGCTTATCTCACCAACCGAATCGTTCACCCTCACCACGGTATCACCGTGTCAAGACCCGAAACGCCTGCTCCTGCAAAGGAGGAAAAGTGCAGCCATCCCATCCCTAACAAAGCAGCCAAGGGCGTTCCTTTCTTCACGCCTGAGCAAGATCCCCCGCCTGGATTGGCTATCAAGCCCAGCGATGGAAGACCTGTGCCGAGACTGTTTCAGCCGCTCAAGATTCGTGGTGTTACGATGCAGAATAGGATCTGGGTGAGCCCCATGTGTCAGTACTCATGTCATGAGGGCTTCATGACGCCTTGGCATATTACTCATTATGGTGGCATGGCTCAGCGTGGTGTAAGTGTAATGAGATTTGGCGAGTGACGGAGACTAACATGATACAGCCTGGACTCATGATGCTTGAAGCAACAGCCGTTCAAGCCAACGGTCGTATCACACCCGAAGATGCTGGAATCTGGCTCGACGCTCACATCGACACACTCCGCAAGAACGTGGACTTTGCACACAGCCAAAACACCAACATCGCCATCCAACTCGCCCACGCCGGTCGCAAAGCCAGCTGCGTAGCACCTTGGCTCAGCGCTGGTGCAGTCGCCACCGAGGAAGTGAACGGCTGGCCTGACGATGTCGTTGGACCTAGCTCAGAGCCTTACAACGAACATTATCCCACACCGCGCAGCATGACTCTCAAGGAAATCGAACAGCTTAAGAAAGAATTTGTGCGCGCTGCTAACCGTGCTGTAACTGCTGGCTTTGATGTGATTGAGCTGCACTTTGCTCACGGATATCTCGTGTCGAGTTTCCTTACTCCTGCGGTTAACAAGCGAACCGATCAATATGGCGGTAGCTTTGAGAACCGCACTCGTCTCGCGCTGGAGCTCGTTGAGGAGGTCCGCGCTGTCATTCCGGAAAAGATGCCGCTCTTTGTGCGCATCAGTGCTACGGACTGGCTCGACACCAACCCAGACTACAAGGGCGAGAGCTGGACCGTCGACCAGGCTGCCAAACTCGCTGAGCTATTCGCCGAACGCGGAGTTGATGTGATCGATATATCAAGCGGTGGAAACCACCCTGCGCAAAAGGTCCACGGCGGACCAGGTTACCAGGCTCAATTCGCCAAGCACATCAAGAAGACTGTAGGTGATAAGATGCTCGTCAGCTCGGTAGGCAGCATCAAGAACGGAACTTTGGCTGAGGAGATTATCTCAGGTGGAAAGGACGAGAATGATGTACCGCTGGATCTTATTGCAGCTGGAAGAATGTTCCAGAAGAACCCTGGACTTGTGTGGGCTTGGGCAGATGATTTGGAGATTGAGATTCAGCTTGCGCATCAGATTGGATGGGGATTCGGGGGTAGGGCGGCGAAGAAGCAGGATCATGTTAAGATGAACATTCCTTAGATGGAGTGATGGCGTTTAGACTTGGCCAGGGGTTATTGGAAAAGTGTTGGCTTATATAAAAACACATAAAGGTGTAAAAATGTGGTGGGAGTTGAGGACATAGAAGTTTATAAATCACAAACAACATCCAAAACATCAGATTGAAACCTTCCAATGGAGAGAAAAATAAGATATCATTGCAAATCATCATAATTAATCCTGAACCTCATGTGTTTTCCAGTTAATTCTTCTCCTCTCCCCACCCCTTTCGCCCCTCTTCTACCTCCTTTTCCGGAATCAACGCCTTCTTCTCATCGACCTACAATCAATAAGCATACAACCACAACCACACTCCGTCCAACAATCTTACGACATCCCTCACCAGAGTTGGCGTGGTAAAGACTTGGTTGATAGTAGCGCACATATCCTTCTTCCACTCAGCCACGCAGGCTTCGAGGCCGATGTACAGCGTGTAGGCGGGATGCATTGCGATTGATGATCTTGGGATTCAATATGCCTGAGACTTCAAAGCGAGATGAGTAGATTGACCAAAACACCACTTGGGGAGCTCCGTTCTCTTTAACTTCTTATAGCGCTCACCATGTAAGCAGTGCTTGGTTACCACTTGTTGGCCACGATGTAACAATAGTAAGCACTTGATCTCTACTAAATGAGCTGAGGGGCTGATGTTGCCCAGCCCAACAAGAATGATGCCAACTGACGATTATGATAAGTCAGCCTGGGCGTAAGCACAGCTATCCAGTAAGAAGTGTTTGAATGTGAGCTTAGACTTGGTTTGGTATATGTATTAACTAGTTAGTAAACGCTCGTGTTTGTAATATGGCGTAAATATATAATTATCATCAGCTCGCCTCATATAACATGTTCGGTCCATCATCTCCTGCTCAGGTCTTCATGGATCAAGCAGCCTGCTGTTCACCCTACGCAACCTTCCGCTCCTTCGATGCCTGGACAAATCTTGCTCTACCCCTAGAGCCATCTTCCGGATGACACCTGTTGTGCTGTGTCGATTCAGCTTTCGCCCTCGTTCACCTTCTTCTTCCGCCTCTTCTGTTTCTGTCTTGGAAGTCCCAAAACTCTTGCGACCCCTCACTCTCCGTTCATCGTCAGGATCTAGGAACCGATGAATTGTTCGGTGATCAAGGACCCTCTCCTCTTTGTCATGCGGTCCGGCCTTGTCCGTCTTGGGCCAAATATATCCATAAAGCTTCGAATGTCGTTCACAGCGAGGACATGAAGCTCGTGTAAAGTATGCATTCTGTTGTACAAAATAGTCGTCGCAGATGGTGCATTGAATCCATGCCATCTCGGGTTCTGATAAGAGCAGCGGCGTGAGTAAGTAATCGCCAGGGATTCGCACTCGAGATGGGGGCGTGGCTTGCTTGAAGACACGACGTTCGTATTTCTTGCGCTTTGGCTGATCCTCCTCCTCATCAGCTGTTTGCCCCTCTTCCACCGTCTCGATACTGGTCGCAATCGACACAACCGGCGTAGGGACGACCACTGTTGGCTTAGTCTGCTTGGGTTCGGGGTCACTCTCAACCTCAGATTCAAGCGGATGGTTCAATATGGCCTGGATAGACATACTGTCCAGGCCGCTTCGACGACCGCTTGACTGTTTAGCTGCTATTTCCGCTTTTTGCTGGGGTGATCGGGACCCCTCGGTGCTCTGAGGTGATACTGGTGCCAGATTCATCCTGCTCTGCCCACCGCTCTTGATCGCCGTTCCCTTCAGCGGCGTGTGAATAGGGTCTGGTGTCTCCTTCTCAGGGGAAGTGACATCCGTCTCGACCACGCCGGTTGACGACTCACTGAATGTGACAGATGTACTCCGCGAAGATGAATCATCCACAGGAACCGAAACCTGCTCAATCGAACGCTTGAGCCGCTTCGCTGGTGTCTTAGGCGGCGTTGCGAGAGCATCGTGGGTTCGCTTGCGGATGTGTGTTATCTCAACCGAGGGCGATCTAGCCACGGACGAATCACGAGCCAGACATGACCCCTTTGAAGCTGCTTTCGTAATACGTGGGCGCATATCCGAATTTACTGACGATGTCCGTGAGGAGCCAGAAATACTATCGTCTCTTCGTCGTCGTCGAAGTGAATAGCCATCTGCTTTTGCCTGTTCAATGCTCGTCTTTACTGGCGCTGTCCCTTCTTCGGGCTCCCATGCATTCCTCAAGAGATCCTCGCATGTCTTGCACAAACACTCGCAGTTGTTCTCGCCGAAGTAGTTGTCTCCATAAGTGACTGTGATTTCCTCTCCTGCCTCAATCGTTCTCGCTGCGATAATCTCAATTCCCGAATGGCTTGTCCTCATAAGTTTGGCGTTCGCATCGCAATCGTGATTCGCAAATCGGGCAGGTCCCATAAATAGACTAGTGCTCTTGCTTCGTGAGCTGACAACAATGCTGAAATCCTTCTTCCGGGAAGATATCTCGTTTTCCTCTTCTGGTGTAATGATGACCTGAACGCCGGACAGGTACTTGACCGACTCGTTGCGCCGGATGGGTCGTCTGGCCGTTACGGAGGCCTCGTGTGTGACGATGGTGTATCTGTTCGTTGAGCTGACCTCCCATGGACAATCCGGGAGATATATTTGCACATATCGTCTGAGATGTTTGCGAAAATCTTCCTTCTCTTTATCAGTCTTTAACCCATTGCGAAATCTCTTGAGACCGGCTGTTGCTAGTAATCGCTTCTCAGCAGCATCCAGGTCCTTCTTCAGAACCACCTCCTCCTGTATGATCTTGGTGATTTCCTCCTCCCGTACACCTCGGGAAGGGTGATAAGATGTGCGGTTCTTAGGGACTGTTGTCCAGTAAAATACCTAACTATGTTAGAGTCGCATTGCCTTACATGCGATGCTCTTCAATAAACCACTCACATGATCGACCAGGGCATCGGTGAGGATGTCATCATATGCTGACACTTGAGCCAGTGTCATGCGAGGCTTCTTGTTGGCCACATTTTGTGAGGGAGGCATTTTGCCTAATTCGAGTCCTCAACAGCACAGGCTTGGAGTGTAAAGCTGCCGTTGAAAAGATAAAGGAGAGTACGTGTCCCTCAAAAACCTAGCCGCAAAGTCCGAGCGAAAAAAAGAGCGGATATGTCGATCGTTGGGTTCACTGAATCACAAACTCTTTCCCCCGAGCCAAGATGAAAGGCCTCCAGCTGGTGCTAAGCAAGTCTCTGAATGCGAAAGAGAAAGATGCAGCCGAGGGATATCGTCTGATTCAGTTCACTCAGTCCCGCAACGTCATAGTCTGAACAAGGCAGTGGGGGTTTCAATCTCTTCAGTAAGGAACGAAAGGCGGCGCAATAAACAGATAGGGCTGAGACTTTGAAGTGACCGTAAAGTGGGTGACCTCTCAGGGAATCAGAATTGAAAGAGGGAAGAGTTGGTCAAGGTGGAATGACATGGTTAGATTGCTTGCATTCAAGGTTAGTAGGGGGCTTGTTCTTTCCTTGGACTGCATACCAAGAGGCATTGGCCAGGCGACGGGTGGGGCTGTATCGATTAGGCTATGTGGCTTGTGGGGGTTTCAGATGTGGCTGGAGACACGTGATGCTAGCTCGAAAAGTTCAACGACTGTTGGGCAAGTTGAGGATATCCCGAGTTGGACCGTGGTAAGAGTAGAGCTATTGAACTTCCGCGTGCGTGGATCTCAGCCAAAATGATTCAATTAAAGGTACGTCTTCATCCAGAGGGCTCTATGTATGTATATCCTGACCTTGATAGTCAATGCTCAACTGCATCGACAACTCGGGCGCTGCCCTTGTCGAATGCGTCCTTGTCGTCGGCCAGAAGCGACACGCACGAATCGGTACGACGGCCCTTTACACGATATCCGAACCTCCCAAGACTCAATAGTCGTATTTTAATGGCCCCGAATAACTGGCTGACTCTTTCATCCAGGTGACCGTGTTGTCGTTGTCGTCCAGGAGCAGCGTGGTAGCTCTTCCGGTGGTATGGCCGGTATCTCTGCCGCCAACAAGGTCAAGCGAGGTGACATTCGTCACGCCGTCGTAGTCCGAACACGATATCCTACACAGCGACGAGACGGATCCGTCGTCAAGTTTGACGACAACGCATGTGTTCTGCTGAACAAGGCTGGAGACCCCGTTGGATCACGCATCAACGGCGCTGTTGGCGCGGAGTTGAAGCGCAAGAAGTGGAGCAAGATTCTGTCGATGGCGCCCATGCAGGCATAAAGGATTGATGCTGTCAGATTGGGGGGAGAGGGGATGGGCGGTTATGTACAAAAACGATATAGGATAGATCAAGGGAATGGCAGGCTGTTAAAAAGCCATGTACGAGTGGAATACTGTACAATTACGATTACACTACTGGGGCATTTGCGAGGCGTTGATGCGAGAATAAAGACACCTTTCAGCTCTCAATAATTTAGAGGGATCAATTCAGCTACGTATCACGTCATGGGATATATGAAATTTCAAGACTGCGATGCGCAGCTTGACCAAATTTTATTTCCTCCTTCAAATCATATCTGCTGCTATATGCCAGTCTAATACAGGACCATTGATAGAATACAAATTCCAGTTTCTTCTAAAACCTCGGCGCCGGTGGCAGTTCTGTGCCACAACCTTCTCTTAACGCCATACCAAATGCAAATGATTATGCGAGCCTCCTCCACATCTTGGACAGCGACGTGTCGGTGTCTGGGTATCGATACAAGGACTCGCTCAAGTGAAAATGTGACCGCATTCGCAGCAGACGTAAAACAGTTTCTGACTGAGTTAGCACATGATCACCTTTGGAGCCAACATTCGACTTACCATGCCGGTTTCGGCGCTTCGCTGCTGAGACTGGAAGAAGACGGCTTCGGTGTGCTGGCAACTGGGGCAAGTCTTTGTAGATCGCGGGAGCTGCAGCACGCAAAAGAAAATAAAGTCAGCCAGCAGTCTTTAAGCGATGACAAGCGGGCTCCAAGGAAAACGCGAGACAATAGAGCTCCAACTGCTGTTTCCAACTTGTACTCCGTCATATCGCTGTCGGCTGCCAACTGCTCGCCGTCGATTCATGTACAGAAACCCAGAGCATGTGCCAGTCAGCCCAAATAAGATGATGTTCGTGCCAGTCATGTCGTTAGGAAAGTACATAAACGTCGTGATAGAGTTGCGGATTGTCGTGAGGTGTCGCAAGGCACTCAGGATGCTGAGGTCATGGTAAGGTCGTCAAGAAAGTCTTCGCTGACATCAGAGTGATCGTCGGACTGAGACTGATCTTCAAAATCATCGTCCATCATCTCCTCATCATACTCGGAAAAGGGATCCTCCCATGGCAAAGTGAACTGGCACATGCCCGTAATGGGCTGACTGACGTCGTTGTTCAAGGAGACGACAAACTGGCAATCGGGCTTTCCGCAGGTGGTGCAGTAGATGACTCCGCCACAACCGTGGCAGAGAACAGGTGGAAGGTCACTAACCGTTGGATCAGAGCCAACATCCTGGGTGACACCGGCGGTCTCACCAGCCGAGGTGTTGAGGACGTTTCGGAAGACGCAGGTAGACTTGGCATCCTCAGTGTATTGGCAGGTTCGGCAGGTAAACTGCAGCTTGTGAGCATCCAAATCCTCCTTGGGGTAGAGCATGTTGGAGCATTCGGAGCAAAATCGGAAAGTGATCTGCTCAAGCTTCTTGTTGGCATCGGCACCCTCGTAAGAGGTTGTAGATTGGGGAGTCGCCATTTTGTCGGTCGCGGGTTGGTTGTAGGGGTTGTTCAAGTCGAATAGAATGGCTTTGAGTGAAAAGCGAGTTTCAAGCTGAAATAGGTATTTCAAGCTGTGACTAAGCGGCGAATGCAAAGTATTGGGGCAAAGGTTGATGAATATTGATGAAGAAGAGAAGAAAGAAAGAAGGAAAGTAAAGTTGATGAAAGGCGGCGACCTGAGGTGGAAAATAGTGGAAGGGGGAGGGGCTCGCGTTGGCAATTTAGCCCCACTCTTCTCCCGTTCAGGTCTGCTGAATTTGGCTACTTGCCTTGGTTTTTGGCGTGCTTGGGCTGTTCTGTGCTGCGTTGTCAGGTCTTGGGGTCTTGGGCGTAAAATAGCCACAGGTTTTATCGACTGATAGCGTGGTTTTCTTTATTCTCTCGGTTGGTTATTGTCTAATTAAATGTTGGTTGGACTGGATTTGAACATGAATCGGAAGAGAATTACAGAGTAAAGGAAGAAAAATAAAAGTTGCAAAGTCGGCGCCTATTTGGGTTTTGTATTGTTGTTGGTAGATACCTACCTCCCTAAGTACCTAGCAAGTGAGTTGAACAACCCAAGGCGTAAACGTTGTTCATTGCGCACCGCTCGTGTGGACTGCTCAAGTTGTCACACGTGGGCTCAGAAAAGGAGTGAATTTCCCTCTTCAACGCCCTGTTATTGCTGACTCCTTTTCCTCTGTTTCACGGTCTGGTCTGCTACTGCTGCTGTGCCTTGATGTGGCGAGGCAAAAGACTGGGGACGCTGGATTCTGGGCAGGGAAGTAAGTTTGTGGTGACTCACGATTTCAGCATTACCTCTTCAAATTGGGGCGGTGATGCCTTATTGAAGTCATCCAGTAAGACAGTCAAACAATATCGTGCATTAATGAACGTCGCGATAAAAGTCTAATCATACAGGTGATGATTGGCCGTGGGCTATACATGTCGATTTAGACGTGTACCAGGATCAAGCAGGGCAGCCTGGTAGGAATAACGGCAAGTTCTTCATCAACAATGAATGCAGCATGGTGCCAATGTCAGCAATTACAATATTCTCTCCATCAGAGCCTACGACTGCACCAAGCACATCATTTCTTGATGACTTTGTTCATAGTGAACATAAGTACTGTCTGTGCACATCTGAACATGAGTGAAGTTGAACGCAAGAAACGAGGCTTAGCTGGACTAAACTATCTTCACTTGTTGTGCATTTCGATCAGGCACAATGTAACCTCCATCGCAGCCAGAAGTGAGCTAGAATATTATGCATGCAATAAAAGACACGCATAAAATGGCGCGTCTTGAATAATCACCATCAAGGAAGACGCAACATCATGGCTTTCTGGCTGTGTAAATCCCCGAGTGCCGGGTAACTAGGTAGTGGTGCAGGCAAGTGATCAATAATTGCGGCACATGAGAGTTCGGTGAGGTCCACGAGACCATTACGATCGCACCGAAGCGGAACTTGAGGCACGATCAACAGAAAATAACTTTGAACACGTCCACGTGTATATGTTACGTAGTCCGCAGCAAATCCGCGAGACAATGCGGACCAAGACTCCGTACTGAGCGAGCGAGCGAGCTATTCAAGCGAACAAGCTACAGACTTCTCTGTCGGTACTGACTCGATCGCAACAATCAACGCTTATATATCCCGAATGCACTCACTGACTTTGAGATTTTTCAGGGAATTGCATTTGTTGTAGGGCAATGAATCTAGAAAGTGAGTGGTCTTGCTAGTTAATTAGCGGAGGGTTTCTTTGGATGGTCAAAACGCACGAACACCAGACTGGCTTCATCAACGATGACACGAAATCGAGACATTCCTCATAGTTATGTGCACGAATTACCAGCATTTTGTTTCTCGTCTTTTCCCACCTGCTATATTAAGAACTAGGTACTTGTAATTTGTCGACCTGTTAGGTAAGTAACATAGATAATTCCTATAATTCTTATAAGATTGTAGTTTTCTTAGGATATGTTTCGATAAACTCATCAATAAGGCAGGTAAGCAAATTAGACTAGACTACGTAGTTTTTCACTAGTTAATAATTATGACTACCTCGGTCTTCGGTATAAGCAAAGAACCGCTTTGTGCAATTTATACCTGAATCAAGCTGAATGATCTCTAAATAGCCCCCCACAGACATAAATAGCCTTCTCAAATTATCATGAAACATTTACACCTATGGCTCCGTGGAAGCTCGGAGAAGCTCTTGAAGCGAGGAACGCTGTCTTTAACCGGCAAAGCAGACAATGCCACAAGCCTGGTGACAGCGAACCCCTTGTCTAAGTATGCACTAAAAGATCCCGTGACCTTGAGACCTGTAAGCATGTCTCGTTATGGGCAAGTTGCGTCTCCTCGATGCAGGTCAAAGGACTGGTAGTCACTAAAGCGCTTGTTAGAGATTGAGTCGCTACGACGTTGGACTGAGATGGTGTCGCAGCTCAGAGACTTGGCGTAGCCTAGCCTATCACAGCTGACGCTTCACCCACCAACTGAACTGCCAAAGGAAAGTTAACGAGGACACCCTGCCCACCACAGCAATAGCGCGCGGGGTCTTCCTTCCCTCAATTTGGGCGGCACGTCATTGTTCCAGGTCCATCAACTCCAGCTTGCTTACCTTACCTCAACTGGTAACCACTAACCACTTTAATGCTCCCCCATCGCACATCTCTACAGCTGCAACTTTTGCTTCATTCAAGACGACAATTCCGACTACCGATATCAAACTACGATCACTGCTAGTGTAGCCTTTGGCCATCCTTCGCTTTTGATGCCCATCTCAAAATCAATAACAACAACAACGACGACGACGTAAATATGGTAAGCAGCATCCAACACCACACCCCTCAACTTGGACCTTGGAAAAGGCTTGCATTAATCGCCTCCCAAACCTTTAGCAATGGATTCCAGACTCTCCAGACTATTAAGCTAACACTATGCGCAGGCTGACACCGGTCTTCCTCCTGGCTGGGAGGTCCGACACTCCAACTCCAAGAACCTCCCCTATTACTTCAACTCCAACGATAAGGTCTCGCGATGGGAGCCTCCCTCTGGCACCGATACCGAGAAGCTCAAGCATTACATGGCTACCAACCACAGTGCAGGCTCTCGTCCCGGCGCCATTCCTGGCGTCCCCGAGGGCAAGATTCGCGCTGCTCACCTTCTGGTCAAGCACCGTGAGAGCCGACGACCTAGCAGCTGGCGAGAGGTACGGGCTTTTCAGACTACGATATCGCAATAGTCTGAACAGCAGCTAACTAATGCGATTGTCACAGGCCGAGATCACTCGTTCCAAGGACGAGGCTTTCCAGATCATCCAGGATCATGAGCAAAAGATCAAGTCTGGTAGCATCACTCTAGGCGAACTTGCTCTTACCGAATCCGACTGCTCTTCTGCCCGCAAGCGCGGAGATCTTGGGTACTTTGGCAAGGGAGACATGCAGAAGGAGTTTGAAGATGCTTCTTTTGGCCTCCAGCCCGGTCAGATGAGCGGAATTGTGGAGACTGCTAGTGGTCTGCACTTGATTGAGCGGTAAGTCCATGTTGTGGTTGAGTGTTGTGTGAGCTTTTGACTGACTATACTTCAGCCTGGAATAAAAAAAATAAAAATAAAACTCTATAATTCATTACAAATCATGTAAATTGACAAAGCAGAGCGTACCGTTGACGTACCCGAGTCGCAATCCTTTACCATTCGTTTGCCGTGGATACCCTCGTTTTGAATCCGTGATGCACGTTTATGGAAACCACTTTAGTGCAATTGAGCAACGACATCTTGATTTTTTACATCATTCTGCCAGGTTTTAATTGTCTACAGGTCTTTCTACACTGACTCCTACCTTGCTCCTTTTTGCCCGTCTATCCGTCTTGCAAAGCAGATATATAACTCTAAACACCAGGCATGAACTAACGCATCTACCTCTACTTTTCTGTCTGCCCAGTCATCTCTCGTCAACTGGCCAAGTCCAAGACAACGCCTTTGAAAGGTTCGACCGTCGTGAAAACCACCGTCATGACGCCAGATACTGTCATCGCAAGAGCGGCATATGGGGCTGCGCGACTCTTAGTCTCGTATAGGTACGACACGCCCATGGCTGCGCCATTGATCCCAACGGTAATACCTGCAGCAATGGTGCAGGGGTCATCACCACTCGCCAAATTCTGCTGAACCGTTTTCAAGAGGGGTTTGAGGCTCAGTCGCGAGCTTTTGCTGTCGGACGAAGGTAGCTCGCCACTAGGACGAAGACTGTCTTGTCGTTTGACCCCCAACCTGTCCAGCACAAATGGATAGCACAGCTGGCCAAGGATTCCGTTGCTTACCACAAGGGCAGCATTCACACCGAGGTTCCCACCCAGAGCGGTCATCGCCGGCTTAGCTAAAGCCAGGGTCGTACTTCGAGCTGCGAACGCCAACGCTTCAGGCGCCTCTAGGCCAATCATACCTCCTGCAACAACCGACAAGAAAACATTGCCGGCCGCAGCAGCTGTTGCCAAAAGTACAGTGAGCAGACCAGCGAGGCTGAAGAGTTGTCGTTGGCACTCGTACAGTTTGAAGCCCCAGATCAGGATACCACATTCGAGAATCGAAAGAGCAGCATCGCCGGCGCCGAACCACGGTGTACGACCATCTGAAAGGGGCGTGTTAGTTGTCACAGATGTCCAAAGGACGTAGAGTGGCGTGCCGCTACTGAAGATGCCCAATACCCTAGAGAGGCTCTCAAAGCCATAAGCTCCAGCCTTAGCCCGGGTGTATGCCGTCATAAGAAGGGTCGTGAATAGGACTGGGTTCATGAGTGTGACAGAGGCGTTCTTGGTCTTTGGGTTTTTGGTACAAAGCTTGGAGGCCTTGAGTTCTCGTTGAAGGCGCAGCGTCAGAACCCACACGAACCACATGACACAGCCATCGAGAATCCGGTCTTCGTTGGCAGCAGCAGCTACCGGTGCTCCGATGAGGAAGATTCCGAGGAACGAGGCGAGCAAGGGGAAGTTGGAGGTCCAAAAATCCCACAAATCGACTGGCGCTTTGAGAGAAACATGGACTGAGGATCTTTGACTGGGTGATGGAGTGGATTCTACATCTTGTCCGGGCGTCGAACGATTCGCCATCTTTTGACGACGGCCAAATATGGGTTGAGGTACCTGATCGAGAGTTGAGTCGGAAAGCCAGCTGGTTTCAACACGAGGAGGAGCTGTTGTAAGAGGCTGAGGGAGGCAAAAGCCGTCAGGGACTTGAGCAGTCATTTTGGCCACACAGCCCATGAAGAAGAGCGACAAAGTAAAGACCATGAGCCACGAAGCAACGTTCGTCACCACTAGAAAGGGAATCAGTCAAGCACTTAACACCTTTTCGGGTACAGCACGCACCAAAGTTTCCGATAATGCAAGCAATATCGCGACCGCCAAGGACGTCGTTTTGATTGAGCATAACTAGAGGGATAGGAAAGCCCAAGCCAAGATGAACGTTGATGAAATCTACCTACAACGCTGGTCAGTATTATCAACAAAGGGACCTATAGGATTGGTACCTTGGACTTGATGTGTCTTTGGTAGATATCATCGACACCAGCAGAGCAGAGATAGGCTGCCGCCATGAAGCAAAATGTCAAAACCATGCCGAAAATGGAGGAGAAAAACTCGAGATTCACAGGAGCCAAAGCCCTACTCAAACCCCAGATGATGAGCTCGCTCATGAGGTAGATGACGACAACCCAGCTAAATTCAAGCACACTGCTAGCGAGGGAGACCAACCGCCTCCTCCAGAGGTTTGATAAGGTCATGTCTCGGGTGGATTGAAACAATGCTTTGATAGAAGGGAGCCATGGCGGCCTCGACAGGAGCGGACTGGGAGCTTCATTTGAGTGTCTGAGACAGCGGAGGATTTCAGAAACGTTGTTTCTAAAGGTGGGCATGGTGCAACGGCTGCGCAGTGGACAAGGCTAAGTTGGTGATGGCGGAGCACAAAGTCGGTGGTTTGGAGGGCGTTACACATGAATACACCCTTTCGCAACTTGCGGAAGGGTGCGAGATGTTTAAAAAGAACTCGAAGGCCAAGCGAGGGAAGTTGTGGGAAAAGAGACAGCGAAGTGATTCATTATCAGTGACAGGGACCTTTGTGGATAGCTTCCGCTGAGGTTTGCACTGGCAGATACTATCCCGCAGCTAATGGCGCCATGTCTACGGCTGCGAGCCTGTTTACATAGCTAGATTTCTCTATCTGCAGGTCTTTTGAGTAGACGATGATGTAGGGGCCCGGCATATTAAGGGTATATCTACAGCCTAGATCGGGCTGCTACCGAGAAATCTCAGGGGAATCGACATAGACGGGGTCTCTGGGCTGCAGAGATTGGCTGCATATAGTAGTAGTATATCTGTTTGCATCGGAGATGTTGTTTGTCTAATCCAACGGGAAGACGGGAACGGGGGCTCAACGATACCCGCGTCGAGATCCTAGCTCATGATATCCCGTTTGAAAGCTATCTCCGATCTTGTGATATCTTGATAATACGTTGCCGGTACGAGGGTGGTTTAACAAAGGACGTCATGGAGATGGAAGTAATATGGTGGGTTTGAGACATAACTTAATTCCCCGCGGGGGCTGAGGTACAGATTAACTTGGAATAGTATCAGGATGGGGGCTCAAAATTTGAGGATATCAAGTTTACTTAGTTGATCACTTGTGGCGGTGGGTGGATGGGTGGCTCTCTTGGGTTACAACATGGAGAACAAACGGATAAAGAGGGGGACGTATCAGATATGACAGATGACCGATTGTATGGTTGTTTGATGGTGATGTATTAGATCTTTGCTGGAAGCTGTTCGTGATCGGCAGTATATCTGGTTATCTTGTGATTACAGCTCTCATACATGACACACCACACAGCCAGGGATTACATCCTGGATATACAGATGCACAGCCGTTACAATGTCGTATTTTATTCTTTCACCAATGATTAATATAGACCAAAGTAGAGTGAGGACCATCTTAATGCCCTGGCAGCTTCAATGCAAGATGCGCTGGAGATGTTACCTGCTGTGGGACACCCCGCCTCCATAGCTTAGCCTACCTTACAGGCCATGCACCCGCTGAGAAAAAGTGCCGCGCAGCAAGGGGCAAGGGGCAAGGGG
>JAJJWN010000549.1:0-54615 GCA_021655885.1 Fusarium abutilonis | reverse complement strand
AGCCTGAACCCAAGCCTGAGCCTAAATCCGAGTCAAAGCCTGAGCGTGAACCAACTCCTCCCCCCAAGGCTACGAAAACTGAGCCAAAATCTCAGCCTGAGCCCGAGCTATATCCGAAAGCAGAAGCTGCCAAGGCCGAAGCCGCCAAGCAGAAGGGCTCATGGGAAAAGGCTCGTGAGGAAATGAGGAAGCGAGAAGAGGAGCGCAAGATCAGAGAGGCTGAGCAAAAGCGACGAGAGGAGGCTGCAAAGAGACTTGCTGAGCTGAGGGCAAAGGATGCCAAGGAGCGACAAGAGAGGGAAAAGGAACGGGAGCGCAAAGAACAAGAAGCTCGGGAGAAAAGGGAGCGCCTCGAGGTTGAGCAACGAGCCAAAGATCTTGCAATCAAGCTAGAGCAAGAGCGAAAGGAACGTGAACGCTTGGAGAAAGAAGCCAAGGAGGCCCGTGAACGAGAAGAACAACGACAAAAGGAGGCTCGTGAGCTCGAAGAGAAGAAGAAGAAGGAGGCCGAAGAGCGCGAGGCAAGGAGAAAGAAGTTTGCCGCCGAGCGAGAAGCTCTAAGGAAGAGGGAAGCTGAGGAGGCCAAACGCAGAGAGGAAGAAAAGAAGCAAAAGGAGCTGAAGGAGCAACAAGAACGGGAGGAGAAACAAAGAGAGTTGGAGAAACAGCGCGAAAAGGAGAAGGCCGAGAAGGAAAAGGCCGAAAGGGAGAAGGCTGAGCAGGAGAGGATTGAGAAGGAGAGGCTCGAGAAGGAGAAAGCTGCAGAAGAGTTCAACCGACAAAGAAGCAGCTATGCCTACTCAGGCGTCGGCGAAAAGATGAGCATGTGGCCCAACGGCCGACCCCCAGCTCCAGCTGCGTCTACTACCTCTTCAACTTCCAGATCAACTCCCAAGCCGGCTCCTAGCACGGCTTCTTTTCAACGAAAGCCTGCACCTTCTGCTACCAGGTCCAATGTCTCCGGCGTCAGCACAGAAAACTCTTACCGGCCTTACGACACGCCCAAGCAGCCGAGGCACAAGAAGTCTGCTTCTTCAATTGGCTCTGAATCGTCATGGGCCGCTTCCCAAACCACAGGTCGAACCACGCCGCCTGCTTCGATGCGTGGTGGTCCTTACTCGACCAAAGACCCTGACAAGATTGTCATATCTGGTGTCTACCTTTTCATGAACCAGTTCGCCAAAACACCCGCCAGCCAGCTAATCTCGGGTGTTGGCACTGTAACAGACGGTCTTATTCTCCGTATAACCACCGAGGGCCTTTTTATCGATGATGATGTCCGAAATGTACCACAGCGCGAATGGGACGTTAAGGCTTGGACGCTGAAACAAGTTGAGGTATGGTGTCCCCCGCATTGCTTTAATCCGCCTTCTGCTTCTTCCCCCGCCCCTGGTACCAAACCGAACCCCTTGCTTTCCAAAATGGCGTCTTCTCGAGTCCGCGATCGTGGTGCGACCAAGCCTCTTGTAGGCGACGAAGCCGACGTATACTTGACCGAGATGTTGCGCGCATGCAAAACTTGTTGTCGTCTTGGTTTATGCGATCGAAGATTTCGAGATGCTAACTTTCCGTCTTCGACTGGACAGACTGGAGAGTGGAAATCCAAAGGCCTGCACATACTGCGGTTTTCGGTTCGAGATCAAGAAGGAAAGCGTTACGTATTCGTCATTGATGAGTCGGAGGCCTGGAAGATATCTGTTGGGCTCCAACGTCTCAGGCGTGGTACCCAAGTACGACAGCTCGCCGTCAGCGGTATGGCGGCGTCAGACGCCCGAGGGACCCTCGAAATGCTGGGATGGGCCAGCTGACAAGACGTTTTACGGAGGTTGCATTCGCTTCGGTACATACATTTTGGGTCAGACGGTACCAACATATGGTGGACGAAGGGTAGAGGTCTAGAGAGGGACGGGCAGCGCAGTGATTTACGTGGTTCCAGGAAAACAAGTGGTTACCCTGGTGAAGAGATACAGCGCAGCATTCGTGGCGAGAGTGTTGTTGGAATGTTGGTGAATTGCATAGCAAGACAGGAGTACGGGGCAAGGTGGATTTGGGTGTGACTGGGCTGACCAGCCTGCGTAAGTCATTTTCTTTTTTTTTGGTTGCGAGCATTCTGTTCACCATACCCCTTTGGCATCTCTTAAAAGATTGGATTAGGGATAGATTTGACGACGAAGATATGAACCCAATAAAGATAATAATTTCCTCAGTTCTCAAGTTGGTGATGTTGAACAAGTTTCTTATAATTGGAGTCGTTTACACCAGCCAATGGCGTGTTACGTTGCTTGGTCATGTGATGCAAGCTCGTCATTACAGTTCGGGTAGTCACCCCAGCCTCTGTTGCATATTAACTTCGAAATTGCACACACTCATTGTATTCACCACTCTCGCTGCTACACGCTCAGCACCCAAGATGGAAACTATATATATCATTCTAGGACTTCTCGCTGCGTTCATCGTAAGCCAGGTATTTTGCCCCTACCCACTCACAACCTGTCTCATAACTCACTGCTGCAAGGTGCTATTCGCGGATCGTTCACCCATCCCCGAGACATCTGGCAAAGTCTTCAAGGTCTCAGAGGCGGCTGAGCTCGACGCCGTGCTTAGATCCAACACGTATGTTGTGGTGGACTTTTACGCCGACTGGTGTCCTCCTTGCCGTGCCATCGCGCCAATTTTCTCGAAGCTGGCAGATGACCATGCGTTGCAGGGCCATCTTGCTTTTGCAAAGGTCAACACCGACCACGTGAAGGACGTAGCTGCAAAGTATGGTATCTCAGCCATGCCGACTTTTGTGTTCTTTAACGGCGGTGAGCCCAAGGGCGTGGCTGTTGAGGGGGTTGGGAGGAGTCAGTCTGTTCAGCTTACGAAGGATGGGTTGGTTGATAGGGTGCGTGGTGCGGATCGGGCCACGCTTGAGGCTGTGGTTAAAGCGTTGGCTAGTAAGAAATAGGATAGTTTGTCATGAGGGACAGGATGGTAAAGTGAGAGAGTGGTGAGTTATTAACACCGACGACAGGCTGAGGAGTTGAGCAAGACTCTTATATTATACCGTTCTTCCTAGGTATGAACGGTATGACTGAATCTTACCCTCTCTATCGTAACCGAATCCCAATTAGCCCCTCTACTCATCCAGAAGATCCTTGAAACTTCCCAGCGACTGTCTTTGTCGAAAGAACACGGGCTAATGTTCAAAGGCAAATCCATAAAAACCTTACGTATTCTCGGAAACTCGCCCCTGACAATGGCATCATACATAGTCTTTATAAGTATTGCATCTGACCCATAGTAGAAACATAGGTATACCAGGTTTCGAGGTAGGGCGCAGACTATCAATGCTGCCTCTGTCGGAGTCAATAGTTCTTGATTCAAGGGACTTCGTGCTCCATCAAGAAAATCAAGAGGGGCGATGGCGAGCTTCTTCAGGCTATCCATACTCCTGAGTGAAACGAGGTTTTCTTCTTTTGGATGGAAGACGCCGTCCATATAGCTTGTGCTAAAGCAGAGCTCTGTCAAATGTCTGCCATGTTCTTCAAGTACTCGCCCAAACCCACGGAGGTTGACGTTCCCTCGGTGGAGCAAGTGCGATGCAGAACTATTAACAATACAAGTCAGCCTGCGTAGAGCCTTGAAGCTGGTCAGAATATCTTGGAGGCCGTCATGGTCCACGTAGGCTTCATGGAGCTCTAGGTCCAAGAGCTTGCAACCCCAGTCCGGGTTGACTGATCTCGCTGCCGGTACTTCCCATATAACTCCAGACAGGATGAGACGCTGAATGTGATAGGTGGCGAGGAAGTAGTCGAAGTTCGCTGGTCTCAAGGGTTGTTGTTCCTTGCCACGTCTCAAGTGTAAAGCCTTTAGACGAGGGAAGTTTGTGGAAGACACCTCCGAAGTATCGTAATCTGACTCTCCAAACTGTAGAGCTCTGGCATCACGATGATTTCCCCACATGCTGATCCTCCAAGGCGAATTGATCACACTGACGATATCATCTTGGGTAAGTTGTGGGGGAAGCACACCAGCTATGCTCTTGATTAAAGGGAGATATCCCAGCAACAGAGAGCAAAGCACGCTTTCGTCAGTCCTGGACTCTCGATAGAGATTTCTTTCCCTCTCGAACTCTCGGAATAGCAAGGGCTGTTTCATCAGTGCTTTTTTGAAGGAGGTATATTCGGCATCGTGTATCCAGTCATTCAATTCCCGAGAAAGATCCTCCGGTAAGACGATTTCCTGTGTGTACCGACCTAGAAGAGGATTCGTAATAAGCGTTCTAGCCAGAAGAATAGTTGAGTTCCTGGAGTTCGTTGCTTTCAGGAGGTTGATCTTGCGGTAAAGGATTGACTGAGCAACCCGGCAACACTGGCGATTTACCAGACACACGGCTAGGAGATTTTGACGGACTCGGCGCTGGGATGGAGAATAGGGTTGTTTGGACCAAAAGCCCTCCTCGGTGATGGATGCTGAACACTCGAAATGTAGGAATATCGTTTCCCAGATCTCGTTGGGTAGGTATGAGATAGGCATCCGTGGAGGGACCTGAGGTTCGCTTTTGAAGAGTTGGATAATAAATTTTAGAATCTTCATCATGGCCTTTTTCTGATTGCTGTTATTGTATGAGAATATTTGAGGAGGAAAAGTTGGCCGAGTCTCTTATACCCATTGAACGACAAACTAACATCTCTTGATACATAAGGTTTGAAAGTAAATATTTCAAAGGAGTTCACAAGCCTCATAAGATGAGAGAATTTTCATCTTTCTAAACGCAGAATTAGTCAGGCTCTGGGACATCTACGCATGGTATCTGTCGAGGGTTTGCATGTCCACCAAGTTAGGAGAACTCCTCGGATATTCACACCTGTATCCTAGTAAGAAGTTAATATAGTTACTGCGATGTGCCTATAAGTATCTCGAGCGAGATTCCAAGTGGTCTTAATAAATAAATGTACACATCCTTAGTGTTAAACCTTTATAATTGTATGCGGCCTGTAGTAAGGCTAACTGCATTCTTGTGATAACGCATGCAGTAGCCAGCTAAGCACAATAAACTTTTAATTTCCTTGTTTCAGCTGCGATATAAGTTGAAGTTAGGAATATTTAGAGTTACTTCTGGACAGAGTTTCAGGTTTGATTCGCAGGACTTGAGTGCATACTTCAGGAGTCTAGTGCCCAGATTGAGGACTGTGTGGGCAGTCGTCTTTTCATACTTGTGAACCATGCCGTGAATTAGATATGCGTAAAGAGTTATAAAGACATTGTTCAGTGCAAGAGAACTGCCTATCGTAGAGTCGAGTATGACGACGTTTAGATGCTAAAAAGCAAACAGCGGCCGTATAGCTTAAGAAGATGGCCAAGTTAGAGGATCAACAGCAAAGCTCAAGAAAGTGGTGTATATTAAAACAGACGTAGCAAGGTTTCTTGTTTCTTTGAGATCCTGTTTGAGAAGTGATACGCCTAAAACCATCACTGATGATTCCAACGGACTATCGGAGTTGGCAAGACTTTCAAACATGCTTTCTGTTTGTTTGACACTTGCGTGATAGAGACGATTGTAACTACGCACAGAGTCTGATTGCCTCGGAGGTTATAGTGTCACCCCTAGGCCTATTCTTCGAGAACTGACAGATAACTAAAGGCAACAGATGCCTACCTTTAAACTCCCACTTTCGCAATCACTCTGATTCAAAAGACATCTTCTATCTGTCAATATATTACGAGGATATGAATGCTCCAATACACCTTGCGCTTTGGTTACCAAAATTACATGCAGTCGCTGAGTCATAGGGCAACAAAATCGTTCAAGGTAAACTTTGAGAAGAGCGTTTCCCGCTTTTACTTTCTTACAACACCAAACTCAAGCGACCTATCTCTAAAGTCAAACACACGAGGCTCAAACTAAGAAGTAACTTTGTCTACGAATGTTTCATTTTAACACATTTCTTGTAGCTATCTTCAGCCTCAAGGTGCCTGTCACAGATAGAAGTCTTTTCTTCTCCGACCAGTTCGCCATCAGTTGCGGCACCGTGAGAGTAGATGTCAAGAGATCCAAAATACTGCTCATTCGAATGCAAAAAACAGGAGAATATTTGCTTCCAAAAGGTCGCAAAGATCTAGGAGAAACTCTAGAGCAGACAGCCCTGGGGGAAACCTATGAAGAAACAGGAGTGCAAGCCCAACTACTCCCTGTCGATATCACCACCCTCGCGACCTGGCCTGAAAACAAGAACCGTCCGAGACAAGTCACAGAACCCATCGCAGTATCTCAGCGTATCACCAACGGAGTTCTCAAGGTCATCTTTTGGTATGTTGCTGCGGCGGACTCTACCATCACTTCGGCAGAGGGAACACAGCAAGAGGATGAGGATTTTGACAGTGTCTGGACGGATTTCTGCCATGTCAACACTCCTCTGTCTTTCGGTGACGATAGATTCATTGCTTAAAAAGCAAGTTCTGCGACTCATGAAACAATGCAAGTATCTCCTTAACCAGAAATACAGGTGGCTTACATGATAATAGCGGAGGTTCTAGACACCAAAAGAATGCCCTCAGTGTCAAATTACATCGAAAAGAATTGCTATTATATTACTCTCTTACTCTTAGGCTGATGATTTTATTCTTTACATTCTATATATGATTCTTCCGCTTGTCAACTGATGTCACCTCGTGTTTCTTCATAGCACCGAATGAGTTTTATTTGTCATTAGTCGTAGTTAACTAAACGGAAATGCATGAGCAGAGTCTCAAAAGTCAGTTATGAACCTGAACAATCAATGTCGTCCTTGACTTGGCCCCCCATCCTTACCCAGTACTATACCACGCGAGCTTCTCCTTTGTGATATTGTAAGTGCCATGCTTAGACCACTCTCGACACCTAAGTTTAATGGCGTTCTCATTCAAAGAGATCACCTCATCTGTTGACCTCAGCGTACTTCCAGGTAAAATACTCTGCAGGTCTTTGACGTGAATAAACACCTGCTTGAGCTTCTGCTCTTTAGGAGACTTTCTGTAGGTTGAGTTGATGTAAGCTATCAAAGCCTCTCTGATCATGTCAAGACCCCTCCCACCAACATCGATACGAAGTGTTTCAAGAGATTCTGGAAAGACTTCGATCAAGGCCTGATCATCTAGGTCCTGTGCTGTGGATGCGAGGTCGATGATATCGCAAAATGTGCCCGTGTTGATTCTTAGTTGTTCAAGATTGACCAATTTTGTGGATGATGTGAAGCGCTCTTGTGTGCTCTCTGTGTTCAAACAAACTCTTTTCAATGTCTCTTTGTGACAAGCGAGAACTCGAAAGATTTGCTGAGGGCTTGTAGTTCCGGCTGATGCGACCTATGCGTTGGTAAGTTCGTGATATGCAAACTCTTCGAGAGCTGCCGGGGCCCTGACTAGCATTTTTAGATTCTGCTTGTGCATGCATACATTGATAAGTCGAAGAATGCGTATGTTTTGGAGAGACATCTGTTCATAAACTGTTGATTGAAGCGGCCAGGACAATGTCAGAGTCTGGAGTTTCTTGAACAATCTGAACGTTCCGCCCATACAATCTTCCGAAAGATCGACACACCTCACCGGATCGAAGTAGTTGCCCTCTTCACTGGTTCCGACCGAGAGACTGATGAGGTTTCCAGGAAGAGTATCAGCCTTGAGAATAGATTCCTTGTCGAATTTTCGGAATAACAGCCAGTCATCAATTTCTTCCACAACCACATGTTGAAGGTTTGGTGTCTGAAGCAGGATGAGTGATGCCACGATACGTTCCCAAGTTCTTACGTCCCGATCTTCACCATAGGTAAGAAACTTTCGGTATTTCTCCAACGCGCTGGTAATCCACCTTCTGGCCATTTCGCGGTCAAGGGCTGTCTGTATGTGGCTCAGCTTAACATGTCGTAACTGCTTACCTAGCTCTGGATTCTCACAGGTTGTTCTGCAGAGACGAACCATGGGTAAATAGTTTTTAGCGAGTATATTGAGCGAGTGAACGTGATGATGATGTATGCCGACTGCCTCGAGAAAGCCAAAGTGATGATGAAGAACCTGTTGAGCAACGGGCCCCCAGCTCCGACATATGCCTGAAAGATTTATGAGAACGTGCCGATTGGCCTTTGCCTCATGATCCAAGTGCCAGAACTCATGTCTGGGGGCGATCAAATGCTTTTCTGCGCAGCGTTGACAAAACGTTTCGCAAACCTGGTAAATAAGTTCAGGTAGGAGATCCTGAAAGCCCATGGACGGTTGTGTAGGTATTCGTCGCTCAAGTATAAGGGTGATCCTGGACCCGGAATATAGATGGTTTGAGCTGCAGGCTGTACAACACCCAATAAACTCTTGATGCGGGAGTCAAGATTATGCTGAGGTTGAAAGCACTTCGGCTTTATAGCTGACTTGTAAGGCTGCTATATGAAGTGATTATCAACAGCGTCAACTCTACCGTAGCCGCATCACGTACAGAATAGAGTAAAGGACTGTGATTAACTGCAACATGTGACTAGTTGAGCTAGGACGTAGTGCAGTGAATATGCTAATTGCAGTGGTAAAATATTAGTTATCAACTGAAGCGTTTCTGAAAGCTGTGTTGAACGCTGACATAGTTGAGTCTTTGGGTCAAGGACTCTAGGATGAGTTATAAACTGATTTTACAGGCAGTATGAACATTTATAGACGTAGACTACAAATGTATTTTTCTTGACTTTCAGTGTTCCTCTGTTGGCCATTGCCATTCTATAAGTAGTTCAGTGTCGTTCACTCTGTTCAAGACAGCCTGGTGAGCTCAGCATTATCACAATCATGTATACTTCATTCGTCACTATAAGCCAAGAGTGAATTTTTAAAAAAGCAGTACAGACTGAGTATCCTAGCAATGAACAACCATCAACCCATCATAGTCTCTTGCACCATTCCCCATCACTGCATCATTGATGTATTATCGCCACTTTTCCCTGAAGAGTCATTCTTCCGTTCTTCAACCACTTTTTAAATTTCGGCTAAAGAATTTCCCTTTCTCGCTTCACAGTCTCGCTCGGTGGCTTCGGCATAGTCGGCTCAGGGCCTTCAGAAACCACGAATATCGAGACATCGACGAACTCCAGCTTCTGCTCATTGCGAGACTCTCGGTAGGTCGACAAGATGTAGTTGACAAGCGCTTCTCTTATCCTCCAGAAATGATCCTCGTGAACGTAGATGTAAAACTCTCGGAGTGAAGGGGGAAACGCGCCGACCAAGGCCTGGTCATCGAGGGTCGAGTCACCCTCTGGCATGCTCCACATACATTCGCAGTTTATGAAGATACCTCCAAGCTAGTAAGCTCACTTGCCGCCGTGAAGGTCTCACCCGCGAGCTGGGTTTTTACAAGTGCTGATCGTAAGGTGTCCTTTCTTAGGGCCAAAGCTTCAAACACCTCCTGGCCTGTTGCAGAGTTTGGGAGAGGATCAAGCTTTCCACGATACACGAAATCGCGTAGCAATGTGGTAGCGGCCATGAGGGCATGAAGGTGTTGTTTGGTCAAGTCTACGTTTCCAAAACAGCCTGCTTATGTTATGCAGCGATAACGACGGCCCGATCGTATGGCCATTGGGGTTCCATATAGCCATCGATTGAAGGTTATCACAGGCAGGAAGGATTCCAGCAAAGCCCATTGGAGAGAAGTCGATGTGATGGTTTGCAGTGTATGAGCCCAAAACTGAGCCTAAGAAGGCATTATTTCCGAGAGCAAGAGCCTTTAAATAATGTGGGAGAGCGCATTGACGAATGGCAGTTTCATTGTTGGACTTCTCAAAGAGTATCCAGTCATTGTTCCCTTCACTGACAAGATACTTGAGGTTGGGCACCTGGAGAAGGATAAGCGGCGCGATGAACTCTTTCCAGCGTGAAGTGTCAAAGTCGAAGGTATCTCCCGGAAAGCCAAGAAACTCAGAGAACCTGTTTAGTAAACCAGTAACCCAATCTTGCGCAAGGCCTCTATCGAGACGAGTTTCAATGTGAGTTAGCTTAAGATATTTGATGTGCTTAGCCAGTTCCGGGTTCTCGGAGATGGTTCTGCAAAACAGGACTTGAGAAGTTGGGTCCTTTTCGAAAAAGCCGAAATGATGATGAGGATATATAGCCCAAAGGGTTCTTCAGCTCCTACAGAGCAAAAAAGGTCGAGAAGATTGTATCAAAGATCCTTTAGACTAGGCGTCTTCAGCCAATATTCGTGGGAGGGCCAATCCAGATCACGCTCATCCTCGCAGTGTATGCACATAGATTCGCAGATTTGGAAGATGAGTTCCGGATAAAGGCATTGCAGATTCATGATGAGAGCTTGATCCTGACTTGAGTGCAGAGCGCTGGTCTTGCGAGCGAGGAAGCTTTTTATACTTGGCCGAAAGTCCATTGTGATGTGATTACCAACGGTAGCAGCTCTGATCATAAAGCACTATGGCAGAATCAGCTGAGAGAATTGGCGAAAGGATTCGTGATCAGTTGGTGATAGCGTTCTCACTTTCATGTGCTGTATCGTTGGTCATTGACAACACCAATATTGCCTTCATATGCGCACTCTTGTACACTCCCCATGACCTAGTGATCGGCTTACCATATTGTAACCTCGAAGCTATTCACTGACACAATTATATTTATTACACATGGCACCGATACTGATGAAGAATAGTAGATAATGAATTATAGCAAAATATACACACTGCCATTATAACTCCGTGCTTCAAAAGCCACTAATAAACACTACACTCTATTGCTGTCAACGCAACGATTAATCCAATCTGGTTACAATCTCATTATCCTCCGGGTATCATTACTTTTCAAGGCCTCTTGTCGAAAACATCCCAAACCTCTACAACACCGTCCATCCTACCCACGACCAGAGTCTTCCCATCCTCCGCAAAAGCACCCGACATTACCAGTTCCTCCGTAGCCTTCTCAAAGATGATGCTACCAGTCATGACATCCATAATATCGAATCCATCCTCGGTCCGGCAAAGCATGTATCGACAGTCTGACGAGATAGCCAGCGGCCATCCTTCGTAGCAGCGCACCGCATTCAGGTTGTAGGAAGTCAAGTCGTTCACTTCTGGCATCCAGATGTGTACATTCGTTCCCCAGACCGAGACGATGCTTCGGTCGTCGGGACTGACGGCCAGAGCGCGTGGGTTATTCGATCCGTCTATTTCAAGGCGGCGAATCGTCTTGCAAGTGGCCGTATTTGTGATTCGGAGCGTACCATCGCGTGAGATAGTAACGAGGCTGCGATCAGGGAGAAAAGCAGCGTGTGTCACAGCGTCTATGTGGCTTAGCACTCTTCCTACTCGCGTTCCGTTCTTGATATCCCAGACGCCAATGCGGTCTCTCCCTTCTCCAACAGCGATGACTCTTCCATCGCGGCTCCAGGCAATGGGCTCACCCTTTGCTTCCTTGAGTTCGCAGGCTGTCTTTCCGTTTAGATAATCACGCAGGAGGACGGTGCTGGAGTGGTGAAAGTCGACAGCTCCGGCGAGTTGAACGGACCAGACTCGAATGGTCGCTAGTCGAGAACCATCGGGGGAAAAGACGGCGCGAGAGCCACTTGTCTTGGAGTAACCCCGCTCCGTCTTTATATCAAAAACGTCGATCCATGATTGGGCAGTTTGTGCTGCTGCTGTGTAGATGGCAAAGGCTGCAGAGGTAGAAGGGGAGAGGCCGACAGAGACAATCTCAGCCTTGCTGCATTGACGACGGAAGCGGAGATTGAGATCCATGAGCGATGATGAGTTTCTAGGGCTTGAGCTTTCAGCTCTTGATAGTGATGTTGTGGGAGAGGCTGATGATTGTCCCCTGACGTGGTGTTAGTCGTACAAGTTTGATATCAGATGGGGTTGACTTACATGACGGTCTTTGTATGCGGTCAATTGTAGAAGGTAGCCAATTCAAGAATATAAGACGCCGATCAATTTTTGTTGTTTGATTGAATAGTATTTGTTGTTTAATGTTATCGTATGTATTCCCAATCACGTCAAAGAAACCGGCTACCAGCTTCATCTTAAATCCTGCCAACATGACTCTTCTTCACATCCTATCTTCACCGACCATCGCAGATTGCTAATCATATCGTTGACTCTATGCTACGACTGCTTAGAAAATTGAAATAATGTCGCATCCTTCTCGGGCTATGTTCAAACCGGTTGAAGGCGTGCAGCGTGAGGCTCGGCAGCGTGAGTCACTTGGTGATATCCAAAGGAAACCGGCGGAGAACGGCGGACATTGGAAAACGGTGATTTTCGGCGAGCAGAATTGGGAATAGCGTGTAGGATGACATATGGGGGGGTTGGCTAGTTAGTTACCCGTTTTGGGGGCTTGTGGAGGAGACGATAAATGAAGGGATCGAAGACTTGAAGACTTGGTTATCAGCATTATCATTGTTCGGTGTCTCGAATAGACCAGGCCGTGCTGTGCTGTACTGTGCCGTGCCGTGCCGTGCCGTGCCGTGGCTGAGGATAACGTTAATGTTGTAAGATGCTATTCAGCTCAACTCAACCCAACTCAACTTAGGCATTGATTCTATAAAATAGAATCCCCATAGCCTATCACTCCGAAAGTGAATTATAGAATAACAGTCAGCTTGGTTCAAATTGCAAATCACCTTCAGGCACAGCTGTCAAGTCGGAATACATAGGTAATAATATACTTGATTTCATCATATTCAATTCATCATTTCATTCTAGCCACGATCGTATATAGACCGCAGCTCTAGACATATTCGTCATTTCGACCCATCAAGGTGTCTTTTCTCCCCGCTCAGCTGCCACGAAGATGCTCGCTCCATCATTAACTCCCTCATAAACAACCAAGCAGCCAATTTGGACGTCCTTTCAAACTCCTTCTTTCTATTTTCCACTTCACACACTCTCAACACGCTCAAGCACCAAACGCCTCCTCATAGCCAACCATGCACGATCGGTAGCGGACGCTGCTCGTCCTCAGGGCCTCCATGGCCTGCTGCAGTCCCTCCTTGGAGATGGGGATCTCCTCGATCCATGACTTGAGACCCTTGTCGGCAGCGAGGTCCAGCATCTCGAGCATCTCGCGGCGGCTACCCAAGTGCGATGTGCCGATGTAGCAACCGTTGGTGATAAAGTCCTGGTTGCGCACAGAGATACCATCACCACCGGGAAGACCAACCGAGTTCCAGTGGCCGTGGATGTCGAGCAGGCTGAGGTACTCGCTGAGAGCGAAACCCTCAAATGAGGTGGCGGTGTTGATGATGATGTCGAAGGTCATCTTGTGGCCCTCGGTCCAGTTCTTCTCGCCTGTGGCAAGGAAGCCGTCGGCACCCATCTTGAGAGCGTCGGCCTCCTTAGCTCGGGAGCGTGAGATGGCCCAGACTTCGGCGCCGAGGGCCTTGGCGAAGATGACGCCGTAGTGGCCAAGACCACCGATACCGACAATGCCAACCTTCTTGCCAGGGCCGGCGCCGAGACGCTTCAGAGGACTGTATACGGTGATACCGGCGCAGAGCATGGGAGCGGCCTGGGTGCTGGGCAGAGCCTCGGGGATTGGATAGACCCTGGTTGAGCTATGTTAGTTGCATCCTTTCTTCCTCGGACACGAATTCACTCACCAGTACTCATTGATTCGAGCGTGAGAAGAGTAACCACCCTGGGTGATGGCTCCAGTATCAAGCCACTGACCGCCATATGCGTCGATCTGGCCCTTGCAGTAGGTCTCGTTGTCGTTCTTGCACTGGCGGCATTCCAGGCACGAGTAGACCTGAGCACCAGCACCAACACGCTGACCGACCTTGGCGAGCTTCACCTTGTCACCAACACGAACAACCTTGCCGACAACCTCGTGGCCGACAGCCAGAGGGTAAGGGCAGTCACCCCATTCACCACTAATAGTGTGACGATCACTGGCGCAGACACCACAGCACTCAACCTTGATGTCGACATCGTAGTCGCCAAAGGGACGAGGCTTGAATTCGTTCTTCTGGAAGTCGGTCCAGTGCTCGGCGCTGGGGGCCTGGAAACCCTGGAACTTGTCGGGGAAAGAAGACATGATGATGATGGTGAAACACAAGACGATTGGGCTATGTGAAAGACAGGAGAAATTCAAGACTGAGACACAATTGCAGTGCTTCTGGGGTTACTGAATCCTTATAAACCTCTTGGTCCTCCAACAGACTGAACCCCCACTCAACGATGCTCACCCCTCATGGCATAGCCTGGGCCAGGTGAGGGGCACATTGCTACCCCTCGTTCATGAATTGATCATTTGATTCGAGAAAACATGATCCTTTGGGGGAAAAGTTGAGGAGTGGTCGGGGTTTGGGGGTTTCGGAGCGATGTACCGAACTGCAGCCAAATCTTCAATTGAAGACGCTATAGGACCAACAAGTGGGATTAGATCCATCATGAGTCCTTTCTCCCCACATGAACATTGTCCCGGATTATCGTGGGAAGATTATTCCGGCGGAAGCCGATTCCTCCACCACAGATCGTGGGGGGGTAAGCATGAGCATGAGAAGAAATGAACCAAGATGATGTTGTGAAATTTGCTTTGTATGGCTCCGCTCGTCCTAAATGGGGGTATCCCTTGTTGCGAATGACCTACTCATTCTGTCTTGTAAAGGCGTAGTCAACCAACTATCCAACTTTCTTGCTTCATCACCATCCCAAAACTTCGGAAACAGAACCACTAAATCCCGAGTCTCGCTACTCCAAATACCGAACCTCGCTACATAACACCCGACGATAACCTCACTGCTTCCAATCCTTCTTTTTCAAAGCTCTCGACTCACCAAGTCCAACTCCCCAGAGGAAGCATATCCTCATGCTCATACCGACGTACACCCATGGCACATTACCTAAATCGCCTACATTCCACTGCGCAACGTCCCAGTAGATACCCGTTCCAAGCTCATACATCGAGTACAAGTGTCCCACATCCGCGAAAAGAAGCACGAGGAGTACAGTTCGCCAAACACGTAGGTCGGCCGTGGATCGCAGAACGAGAGCCTCATTGAGCGCGAAGAAGAGATACATGTTGGCGAGCTGTGACATGGCGACGGAAGTAGCCAGGGGAACTGTTGCGGCTGGCGCTGAGGTCGCATCGAGAAGAGTCAGGTAGGTCTTTTGACGGAGATGATTGTAAAAAGCGCCGACAAGAGCTGAGATGGGCTCAAGAACGAGGAAGAAGATGCGATAGATGGGATGGATGCGGAATGCCACCTGGCCAGGTCTCTGAGCAGCCATGGTAAAAGCGTTTGGTGAGTGTTGAGATCAACTGATCGTGAGAGGTGAGTATTTGACGACCCCAACGAGACTGCACAATGTGGTATCCTGCTTGATAATGGATCTTCAAACTGGTGAAAACTTCACCACAAACTACCCTTGACGCGCGGGAAAAACTTGATCCAGATTGTCTTTCCCCACGACAACCCCAGATGAAATCGATATCGTAGAAACTGACTAAAATATCATCCAGGCAACCCAAGATCTAAATCCTCGAGATCTTGATCCTTAAACTCGATTCGAGATAATGATAACCCTAACAACCTCAAATCCAACTAAGAAAGCGCATTAGCATTATGTTAGTATCGGCCGAAATCGGTCTCTTTTCATCGTCTCGGTGTGAGAGTCCCGAGATCTACCCAGATCTTGTCACACACAAGAGATTTATTTGCTGCTGGCCAGCGGCGCAGCTGTGAAGTGGTTTCATGGTTATGGTTCAGTTGTAGATGCAGCCGACATTGCTCAAGTGAGGGTCCTGGTGGGAAAAGCCAACCCCTGTGGATGAGTTCAGCCAGCGATTCAGCCCAGTAAAAATCCGGGGTTTGGGTTTGGGGGGAAAGCACCCAGGCAAGTCATGGGTTGATGCAGATACCTCTTCTCGGTCACGGAATGTAGTAATTAACAGCGATATTGTTTTAGTTCTACAGTAATAAAGACATATCCCAGCCATGGCATGCTGCAGCATTGGCCCAATCATTGCCATCTGCCGAGGAGCCTTCATTGAAGTGAGTGGTATCGATCTATACCATACCAGAACTCAAAACTGGCTATGTCAGGTTGACATTCCCTTCCGAGCGACCTCTCTGCCTTGTTCTTCTCCCGATGTAGTCCGAATAGCACCTCGCATCGATCAAGTGCGCCCGAGCATAGCGGCACAGCCAGGCTCAGATGGTATAAATCGACTCTAGCCGCAATGAAACGATAATACTCGCAAACAAAATACCCACGACACGTCCACTGAAGGAGGCAGGTATCCGAGTAGCTATCAGTTTTAGTCTAAAGCATAGCCTACCTATGAGAAATCCCAGCCTATTTTCCAAATCCGCACATCCTCGGGTTACCAAATGACTTCGGCAGCCAACACTGTCAAGCAATACACCAGATCGCTCAAGAGCCGCTGACTTCTCTCTATTGCCTTCAACCACTCTGTATTCACTAGACTCTGGGGATGAAAGCTATTTCTTCGAATCTGATACCGAAAACGAAGGACCCAACCTCTTTGTAACTTTCGAGAACAACGCAACATAGGTTACAGATATCTTTACGACTCACCGGGGACGAAATTGTCTAGTTTAGAAGAAGAAGAAGAGGACCCAGAAGGTGAGAATTCTATCTTGGTGCCGGCGTCATTCTTGTTGGCAGAATTGTCATTTGTACAAGGCAGAGAGTAGCCAGCCTTGGTAGCAGCTCCAGCAGGGAGGACAAGCTGACTACGAGGTGGATTTTGCTAGAGTGTTAGAGAACCCTGGCTGCAGTTTCAAAGGCTTTATTCTGCACGTTCTACTGTATATTCTTAAAGCAATGCTGATATTATAGTAAAGCTAAGTTACACATCTCGGTCTTGGCAGACGTGATATTAAGTAAGGATTAGGTAGTTAACACTTTTACCCCTTATATAACTTATAAGTGCGATTTACCTTGCTCGCAGGTAGGGAATAAGAATAATACAAGACCAGGCTTATAAATATTAAGAGGTGAAAAGTCTCCAGGATGTTTCTAAATTTTTAGGAAACCTATCTATAAACATTATAATATTCACATTAACGTAATTCAGTAGTCTTGTCGTTTCATTCTCTGTAGGTCTTATTGGGGAGATTCAGGCCCGGAGATACATATACGAGAAGAGCGTCGCCACCCATAACAGCAGAGTTTGAAGGTGTTTTGGGAGGGTGAGGCTAGCGACACTACCTAACAGCACAGTAGTGCTTAGTTTATGAACAACAAACTCTTCACCGCTACAGACAAGTCACAAAACAACATGCTACAGCTCAAGAACCCGTGCACTTTGCAAGTTACCATCGAAACAATTTCAACATCAAAGCATACTTTACTCAACAGGACGATTAAATACTACAACGAAAAAAAGAAAGAAAAAAAATGAGGCAACTCATCTATACAAGTATACAGACAGTATCGCGGCCCCCGAGAAAAACTGGAACTCAACGCTCCACCTCCACTCAATGGCTTTGAAACAAACTTCAGAAATTGGTCCGTCTCCATCTCCCGCGTTCCAGCACTTCTTTCTTCTGGGGCAGCGCTAGCAGCTCAAGATGGCGTTAAGCATAACCCTGCGAATGTCGACTTACATCACTGCCTACGAGTCGACTAGTAACATGGCTTGGTCTGAGGCGACACTGAAATCTGTTAAGAAATAACTTGCTCGCTGTCCCTTTTCTAGACTCCCCTTTCATCTGACTCGCTGTTCTTTGTTGTTGAAAATCCATCCACAGTCTCTGACTCTTTCAGGGGCCCCTTGTCACCCGTTGACTTTAAAAATTGAAACCCCCTGTTCATCCGTTGGCTGAGCCAGGATTGCTAATATTTCGGTGCAACGCTTTTTCTTTTACCTTTCTCAAAGTAAGGCGAGTCTGCATCTCTCTCCTTCGCATTCCTTTCCTCTTTTTTTTTTTTTTTTTTTTCCAGTTGTGAATAATATAGTGCGTAAACGTGCTCCAAGGAGGATCAAGATTTTGAACTCGTTTTCGTCTTGAGCTGTCCTTTCATTCTTTGGTACAGCTATTTCTGTCCGCCCTGTGCACCGTTGCCACCCGACCAATCCATCCAGTCGGGCCCAAAACAAGGCCGCGAATATTAAAGGGAAGACCCCCTCTCCATAATAAACAACCGAACTTGGGTCCTTCAGCATTCGGGATCTACAGCGAGCATCGACGCTCCTTTAACTCGCTGTTGTCTATCGGCTCGACTATTCAAGTCGACACTCGACATTCCTTTTACTCATTTGCAGTCTCGGCCATAGAGACGAACAGCTGGCTTTTGTACACGGTCATTTCATCCAACAGAAACGACACGCGCTCTATCGACTGTCACGCTCTAGCTTCCACCATGTCCAAGCGCATCTTTCCCATCAGCGACTGGGCTCCTGCTCAAGAAGCCATCGTCCACGGTTCCGCAGAATCATCTGTTGTGGGCGCATCTGCTTCTCAAGCTGATGCCTTCCATCCCGAAACAGAGGCCATGCATTCAACTCACAACCGCAGCATGAGCCTTTCGCTCCCTTGGCGACGACCCAAGTCGTTTGCCTTTGGACACGATCACCAACAGTCTCAAAATCTATCTCGCCATTTCAACGATCTCGCCATCGACGACGCCGAAGACAACGTGAGCGATCCGAGCCGCGCCCATTACGAGCCTCAACAGCATCACCACCACTTCCACACTCCTGGTGCGAAGCAAATCAAGGGCATCTTTCGTCGCGCTTCTCTCTCCATCAACCGCATGGTTCACCGTCGACCTTCTACCTCTGCTGAAGATGCGAACGAACATACCGAAGCTGGTAGACCTATTACTTCCCATGGCAACGTTCACTCGACCTGGAATCGCCTGCGACAGGCTACTATCCGACGTTCGCGATCCATCTATGGTCTCGATTTCCACCCCGAGCATGGGACTTACAACTATCCACAAGAGCAAGCATCTCAACTGCCGATTCCTGGCTTCGGTGGTGAGCCACCTGTTATTCCCAGCAACTCTGGAGCTGCAGCCAAGGCGTCGGCCGCCATGCAAAACGAGTACCTTGCTCGTCAAGGTCTATACAACATGTGGTTGAACCCTACCACAAACGACGAGAGCAACGACCGCGAGAGTGGTATCGGAATCACTGTCACCCTTCCTGGCACTGAAAGCGAAAGCGATGTGGAGCAGAACGCCGTTATTAGCAAAATCGACTTTGTCTCCAGACTGCCCACCGAGCTTGCCATCCAAGTGCTGGCTAATCTCGATGCTGCCGCTCTCACCAAGTCCAGTGAGGTCTCTAGAAACTGGAAAAAGATTATTAGCAACCAGCACATCTGGCGCGAGTCCTGTCTCCGTGAGACAACCACCACCTATGCCACCAGTGAACCTGTTGCGCCTGGAACCGGTCTTGGTGTTCCTGCTGTCTCGCCAGTCAACGACTGGAAGGAGATTTACCGTGTCAAGCAGGAGTTGAGTCAGCGATGGAAGACTGGCAAGGCTAGACCTGTCTATCTGAACGGACACAAGGACAGCATCTATTGTCTGCAGTTTGATGAGTAGGTTCACGTCGATGACTTGTCATGGTTCATCTACTAACTTTCACAGGCACAAAATCATCACTGGTTCTCGTGACAAGACGATCCGTGTTTGGGACATGCACACTCTTGAGTGTAGCCTCGCGATCGGACCTCCTGAGGTCATCGAAGATCATGATATGCTCGTAGATGAGGATGGCAATCCCACTCATTATGCTTCAGGCTCTTCCGAGAACGATAGGACGAACCCATCCATGCCCAGGCTTGTCTCATTCCCGACTCACCACAAGGCGTCTATTCTGTGTTTACAGTATGACGATGAGATTCTCGTGACTGGATCTTCCGACTCTACCTGCATCGTCTATGACGTGCGTGCAGGATATCGACCCATTCGCCGACTTGAGCATCACACTGCTGCTGTTTTAGACCTTGCATTTGATGACAAGCATATTGTCACATGCAGCAAGGACTTTAGCATTTGCGTGTGGGATCGCAAGTCTGGCGATTTGGTGAAGCAACTCCGCGGACACAGCGGGCCTGTCAATGCGGTACAGATGCGGGGCAACACCATCGTGTCTTGCTCGGGAGATTTCCGCGTCAAGTTGTGGAACATTGAGACAGGCAAGAATATTCGTGAGTTTACCGGTCACACCAAGGGACTTGCCTGCTCGCAGTTCTCGGAGGATGGTCGATACATTGCATCTGCCGGTAACGACAAGGTCATCCGCATTTGGGATGCCAACACTGGCGAGTGCCTTCGAGAGATGCGTGCTCACGAGAACCTCGTCCGAAGCCTTCACATCGACAGTGTGAGCGGACGATTGGTCAGTGGAAGCTACGATACCGACATCAAGGTGTGGGATATGGAGACCGGCCACCAGCTCCTCGACTTTCCCAAGTGGCACGCAAGCTGGGTGCTGAGCGCCAAGAGCGACTACCGTCGCATTGTCAGCACGGGACAGGATCCCAAGATCTTGATTATGGATTTCGGTGCTGATGTTGACGGTATCGAGACTCTGGAAAGTGGCAGACCTCTCGAGGCGAACGGAGGATTCATCTAAGTCTTGAGTCAAGGCAAGGAACAATAAGGATATGGGTAATAATAAGGTCAGACCAACTCATTCCTGAGCTGGCAGCTGGCTGTTACGACTTATGATATGGGAGGGCTCCATTAGAATTGTTTTTTTTTTAAGATGTCTGGACAGCATGAGTGGCATGTTGGAAACATGGTGCATGCGTGCAACCTCACGGAGCACATTTGACATGACATTTGGCCATGTGCGGCTCACAAAGGGGTTTCTTCGCCCATAGCGTTCATTAGCGATTTGGATCATATAGACTTGTACGGAGTAAAATGATTGAATGATTGTATCTACCAAATACTCTTCTTTCCGATGTGACGTTTCCATTTGTATGTGTATCGTTTCACTGATTAATGTTAAAGTGGTTACAGGGTCACGGTTGGATGCGCGAAACAAAAGAGATGAACAGGGTAAAGGAGGATGCGGGATGAGATGAGGGATGGGGAGTGAAACGTGTAACACGTGATGGAGGGATGGAGATCATGTGGAAGGGAGAATGATAATGCAGTGCATTAATGACCCTCCTGAATAGAGTATTCACCTGATCCATGTTGAAAGTTTTTGTTTCAATATGAGGACTGTTCAGTGAAGTAGTACATACAGAGGCACCTAAGAGGGGCACGTGCAAGGAGCCGTTGACCTCGGGATGCTACTCCGTTATTTAAGATTTTATTGTAATTAATAGGACGCGTGGTATACCCAGTTGCCAAGAGCTGATGGCTTCTGCAAAAGCGAAAGTAATAGTAAGTTACTCCGAGTGGGATGTGCCCGGTATTGGCTGTTTTAAAACAGGGGATATTGTTGGCTATGATGGCTTCAACTTTTGCTGCCAAGTCCAGAAAACCAAGCAGCAGTTCAGCACTGCATAGACCAGGCCTCAAAATTTGAGTTTGTTGAGTCCTTGAAATAGATCTCTTAGGTAACTGCCGCGCTCAATTTTCAAGTATCTTTCAAGAATCCACCTGAACTCCAAAGCGCTTATACGAGAATCCTTCGTAGTCGCGCGCGTGTTTTAAAGCCATGACGATGGAGTCGGTTGACTAACGGATCGCAGAGGAATGGACTATCTTCGTAGTTTCGATTTAGATGGTTTTCACATATGTGACCACGAATATTGGGCGCTTGAAGGAATGAGGAATGTGGAATTGGTGTACAAACTCAAGGTTGGATTAATTAAGCCGAAAGTTTATGGAATATGTTGGTGCTGGCACGGCACGTGCATGCATAATGGCTGCTCCCGCTGCAAGGCACTCGTCTCACTCGGGATACCGGTCTTTTTAAGGGATGTTTGTCCGTGGTTGAGGTCTCGGGGGCAACCAAGTGTAGATGGGTAGATAGACGCGTGATGGTTTGAGCACATGGTGGAAAAGTCGACCTAGTCTTTTGCCGCCTAAAGATAGGTAGACCCGTTAATGATTGTAGGCGGCTCGTCGCTTCATCTGGGGCAGCGTGAGCCATCCACTGGCTTGTCCGGGGTCATTCAGTGAAACATGGCGCTAGACTGGTCTCGGTTGTGCGGTACTTGACTTGCCTTTTTGGGCTCGGCATCTGAATCTCTCTCTCTCTCCTTTTCTTCCCTTGGCTGATCGATCATCCTCTAGCAGCATCACCATCATTCATTCATTCATTCTTTTTTTCTTTCTTTCTTTCTTTCTTTCATTCTTTGCTCCTATACACTAAATAGATTACTATACTATATCCATTCTTTGCCCTTTCCTTCAACACTCTACTATACATATTAATACACTGTCCCCGCTCGGTCTCTTTCTCATCATCCATGACCGGCCATTTCTTGAAACACTCCATGAAGCCTGCATAGCCAATGACGATCCCCTCAACTTGCCCTTGCTAGCCCCCTGCTATACTCATGCATAGCACCACCTCAATGACTGGCCCTGACGCTACGCGGACGCAAAGATGCCGGAGGATGCCATCCGTGGAAAGCTACCATGATGACCTTGACATCCCTGTCCATGTCCAAAGCCATGACAATGACAAGGTGAGGAGGAAGTCATAACTAAGACCCAGGTCTCAAATATGCGTCGATCTGCCCTGTCTTTCTTTTCTGTCTGTTCCATCTGCCAACCTTTTTTCAACCACCATCTTCACGACAGTCTTTATCGTGTGAACACGCGCTCGCGTGTGTGTCTCTCTTTTGCACCTCTTCGTTTCTGTCTCCCACCCTCTCTTTTTCTCTTGTGCAATAGTATTGCTTTTTAAAAAGGTCCACGCCAACTATTCGTCTCTCCTTCATTCTTCCATCTCCATCAAGTGGTTCAGGTTCTGCTCTACACTTTGGCCTGTTTCGTGGTAAGTCGTGATAAGCCTTATTTTTGCATCCGGAAACAAGGGATCAGAAATGCCCGATCCTTTCTTTTCAAGTACCGCTTCGAGCAAGTGCCGTACCTGACTAAGGATTAAAATTAGAGACCAAGTGGTCTCGCCATTGAAGAATACGCGTTGGCCCCTCATTCAAAGCTGCGCTGCCACTGCTGGAAAACCTCACTTCGCTTACATTGCTCAACATTGTTGACGCCCGTTGCCAGTTGGCAGCTCATCTTCAATATTCACACTCGTTGACTGACTCCACACTTTCTTTAACTCACAATTACACGTTGCTATTGTTCTCTATTTACCTTTTCCATTCATTCACTCTTTTCTCCTATTCAACCTCTTCCTTCATTGTGCGGACCATTGTTCACTTCATACACCAACACTGATCTTCACAACGCCTCTTTGAACTGTTGACAGCTGGCTTCACTCGAGGCTTGATACAGAAGTTCTTTTCTGTTTCTACGTCCCCAACCTTTCCCTTTTCTCATACTTCATCCCCCTACCAACAAACACAACAATCAGGCACACAGCTAACCCGACGTTCTCACGCAGCCTCTGGTTGGAACATCAACGACACTCGCCTTAAAACGAGACTGCATCTCGAAATCCCAAGACAGGCGGTTTAGCTGGTTCTTCATTGTCATCATGGGACTCTCGACTGTTGTCACCGCCTCTCTCCTGGCCTTGCGCCTCTTTTCTCTACCGGCTGCGGCTGTTCCCCATGCTCCGGCTCCAATCCTAGAGATCTTGGTAGACACTGCTCCTGTCACTGCTGCTGCGGCTGACTCCTGGTGGCTCGCCTCGATTGAGCGCCAGGGTTCTGTTGCCTACGGTGGCTCTCCTGCTTACAAGGTCTTCCGCAACGTGAAGGACTATGGCGCCAAGGGTGATGGTACCTCTGACGACACCGAGGCTATCAACGCTGCCTTCGCTGACGGCAGCCGCTGCGGCAGAGGCTGTGACTCGCAGACTGTCACTCCCGCTCTCGTATACTTCCCCTCCGGTACCTACGTCGTCTCCAAGCCCCTTCTCCCCCACTACTATACCCACATGATCGGTGATGTCCAGAACCTCCCCGTTCTCAAGGCTTCTGCCAACTTTGAGGGCATGGCCGTCATCGACCCCAATCCCTACAATAGTGATGGCTCCAACTGGCACACCAACCAGAACAACTTCTTCCGCCAGATTCGCAACTTCAAGATTGACCTCACTGGCATGCCCAAGAGCGCCGGTACTGGTATCCACTGGCAGGTTGCTCAGGCCACTTCGCTTCAGAACATCGTCTTCCAGATGATTGAGGACCCCAGTGAGGACAACAAGCAGCAAGGTCTTTTCATCGAGAATGGCTCTGGCGGCTTCATGACCGACCTTACCTTTATCGGCGGCCGATACGGCGGTTTCATTGGCAGCCAGCAGTTTACCTCTCGCAACATGACTTTCCGCAACTGCAACACTGCCTTGTACATGAACTGGAACTGGCTCTGGACTCTCCACGGCCTTGACATTTCTGGATCTCGCATCGGCATTGACATGACTTCCGGTGAAAACATCCAGACCGTTGGCTCCGTCCTTTTGGCCGACAGCAAGATTGCCAACACCGAGGTTGGCGTTTTGACCAACTACAACCCTGACCAGCCCGACACCAACGGCACTCTGATCCTTGACAACGTCGACATGACCTCCGGCGTCCCTGTCGCTGTCCAGGGTGGTGCAAGCGGTACTTCCCACCTGCTTGGCAACATCAAGATCGATTCTTGGATCCAAGGCCGCGTTTACACTGGCGGCAACGGCGAAGCTGTTCAGACCACACAGACTCCCATTCAGAAGCCCAAGGCTCTTCTCGACAGCAACGGCAACATCGTCACCAGGAGCAAGCCTCAGTACAACAACGTCCCCGCCTCCCAGTTTGTCTCGGTCAAGTCCAAGGGCGCCAAGGGTGATGGTCAGACCGACGACACTGCCGCCATTCAGGCTATCTTTGACAGCGTCAAGGAGGGTGAGATTGTTTACTTTGATCACGGTGCCTACGTCATCACCGACACTGTCAAGGTCCCCAAGAACATCAAGATTGTCGGCGAGATCTGGCCTCTCATCATGGCTGGCGGCGACAAGAACTTCAAGGACCAGGCCAACCCCAAGCCTGTCTGGCAAGTTGGTGAGCCAGGTGATGTTGGCAACGTCGAGATTCAAGATCTCATGATTGAGACCATCGGTCCTCAGCCCGGTGCTATCCTCATGGAGTTCAACGTCGCCGGTGAGACTCCTGGGTCCGCCGGTCTCTGGGACGTGCACTTCCGCATCGGTGGTTCTGCTGGCACCAAGCTCCAGTCAGACACTTGCAAGAAGACCCCCGATGTTACCACCAGCCCCGATTCCAACTGCGTTGCCGCGTTTATGCTCTTCCACATCACCAAGCAAGCCAGCGTCTACCTCGAGAACACCTGGTTCTGGGTCGCTGACCACGAACTCGACCTTGCCGACCACTCGCAGATCAACATCTACAACGGTCGCGGTGTCCTCATTGAGAGCACAAAGGGTGCCTGGCTCTGGGGAACCGCCTCTGAGCACAATCAGCTCTACAACTACCACCTTCAGGATGCTGCCAACGTCTACATGGCGCACATCCAGACCGAGACGGCCTACATGCAGGGCAACCCTGATGCGACCGTCCCCTTCACGGCCAACCCCAAGTACTTTGACCCCGACTTCAAGGCCGACTGCCCCGCCAACTCGAACAGGTGCGCTCGCACTTGGGGTCTCCGAGCTGTCAACTCCAAGGACGTCTTTGTCTACGGAGGCGGCCTGTACAGCTTCTTCGACAACTACGAGCAGGTCTGTGTTGGCCAGAACAACTGCCAAGACAACATGATCAGCATCGAGAGCTCCAGCGTGCACCTTTACGGCATCAGCACCAAGGCGAGCGTCAGCATGCTCAACATCGACGGCAAGGCGGCTATCCTCGACAAGGACAACCGCAACAACTTCTGCGCTGCGATTGCGTTGTTCGCCTCTGACGAGCCCGTGCTACCTTCGTACACGGACCCGACGGCTTGAACGTAGACGTGTACAGCCACAAGCAATGTATCTTTTCGTCACGGACGAGTTTTTGAGTGTGTTTTTCTTTCTTGATGTTTTTTTTTAGGTTTTGTTCCAGGGCGGAACTGGAGTTAAGGATATTTCTAGCGATAAAAGTAGAGTAGCTGATGAATGAATCGATGTGCTACTATTGTATGTTTTTATTGCTATGATGTTTTGATGGTGATGCTGTGGGGTTGGTGTGGCTTTGCCTGAGGTCGGGACATGACGTAGATGGTCACCACCATGGAATTGAACTGGAAGATTCAAGACCAAGGCTAAGATACTTTGTCAATAACGTACAGATTTGAGAGTACTTAACCATCACAGAGAAGGAGTAGGTGGTAGCAAAAAGAAAGAAAACATAGGCTATTAAGCGGGTGCATATATACCAAAATGAAGCAGCACTCGAATGAACAGTCTCAAAAGCGCGAGGCGAAGATAGTCTCGCAGGAGAGCAAGTTTGGTTTCAACTGGCATCACAAGAATAAACTGTAGCTACTTTACTGATCATTTTCGTTTATATGTTGGGTAAGATGCTAAGCCTGATTATTGCTTATTATGGCGTAAGACGCTGGCTGACAGCTTGGGCGAGACCGCCTCAAAGGCATCCAGTCACACAACTTCACCTTCAACAAGGCATAAGACCAAGAGTTCGTTTTTAAAAAGATTGACAGAATGCCAAAATAACAACGAAAAGGGGTAAAAAGAAGAACAAGTAAAAACGAATGATGAGAGATCAACAGCTGCGTTTTAGTCTACATTCGAACTCATGCTCTCCACCATCACAAAAAGCGAAGTCTGATGCATCCTCAGACGATCAGAAAAAACTCCTTGTGATGTATTTTAAGCTACTTCGCTGAAAGTTCTTCATTTGTTTTTGGTATATGAAGGATACGTCTTTGTCTTGGATCGGCTCTGCGCAGCAGGGGTTATTCGTGGAGGTGTGGATACCTACGCTGCGGAGGTGAGTCAGATCGCGGAGGGAGATCGTCGGGAGGTGGAGATGCGAGCTACCCTTGAGCGGGACGACATGTTAAGCAACATCGCCAGTCAACCAGACCAACCGCTATAGTTAAGTTATAGGCTTTTAAAATTGCAGAAAGATACTTGAGATGTTTTATGAGAGGTGTAGAGAGAGAAGATCAAGAGAGAGACAAGCATGTCTAATTAGGTCTAGAGTTAATGGGCGATGCTCTGTTGTTCCGCAGGTGGTTATCTCAGCCCTTACTAGGAACAACAACCCTGATTTACCAGCTTTTTAATAATGTAATCTTATTGATATCTACGAGAAATATGCGATCAGAGTTTGAAGGTGTTCATTCGTGTTGAAAAGACGTGAGTAGAGCAAAAAAAGTAAATAGAACGTGGAGTTGAACGCGCTGACAGGTGGAATAGAGTTGAAACAATCACTCAAAAAAACGAAGGAACAAGTGATTAACCCATTACACTAAACAAATTGCTATCGTTTTTTTTTGAGTGTAGCTACTTCGCTGATGGGAATGTCTGTTGATTTGGTATATGGGGGTAGTACTGCTGCCTGGACAGGAGTGGCTTGGATATTTGGGACGTGCAGGACAATGACCCGTCTGACTCAGAGGCTTCCCAGAGCGACTCCGCTTCGAGAGGAGAGAGAGGTTCACCAGGAGGATCGTGGGTAAACAGAATGGACGTATGTTTGTTCTGCTTCGTTACGAACCTCTACACAATAGCACAGGGAGCTACAGAACCACATGATACCAAGGGCAGACAAACGCATATAAAGGACGACCTCCATCTGGATACCACAACTGGTATCACGACGATCTAGACATCAGAATGGGCATAAAAGAGTGCACCAGTGGTTTTCGAACCCATAACCAAAAATAAGCTCAGAGTATGTAGTGGGAGAGAGAGTTTTTAGGAGCGGATTTTAAAGTAGGTTTATAGGTTCTAGGAAGGATACCACTACACCACTCTGAGCCAACAGTAAGATACCTGATCTATTATTTAAACCTTTGCCCACCCTGTTTGTCCCAGGCCTTGCGCTCGTGTGTCCAGAGAGAGAAGCCCACGAACAGACGCTCCGAAGACCGCCACTTACGAGCATCGCCATTGAGTGTCGTCTGCATGTAAGTTAAGAAATCTACGGTAAACTTGGACACAAGTCAAAGCAGACTTAGAAAAGATATTGCGACCGAAATATAAGAAAAATGATGACTTAATAAAAAAGACAACAGCCTTGGCCAAGTTCAACTCGAACTTGATATCTGTAAAAAAAAAAAAAAAGAATGGGCTACTGGGATAGGCTTTAAGCAACTTAGGTTCTTGGTATTTGGATTCCATTGCACCACTCCTCGTTCAAGGGAATACGTCCAACTTTGACACACAGGACTTTGCTGGCTGCAGCGTCTTCAATAAATGGCAAAAAGGGGGCGCCAAGTGTCTTCGAACCAAAAGCCTCAGCAAAAAAACGAAGAGGGTGTAGTGGGAGAGAGAGTTTTTAGGTGCGGATAGAAGTGTTTTTAGGTTCAGATAGGTTTTCGTTAACCACTACACCACTCTTCGTTGGAGGTATAGAATGGGAATTTGGCATATAAGGGATGGGGGTCGGTGGTCGTTTCGTCACGAGTTTGGTACAACTGCCTCGGGGCACGCAGCGGAAGCAAAGTTGGAAGCACATCTGAGCGAGCCAGTGAAGGCGTCAGTTGACCATGATATTATGACTGAATGCATCGGATTGTGTCGTCGCAAGGCAAAAAGAGCGGTCGTTGTGTGGTAAAGAGGATCGTCGCTGGCTGGTAAGAAGAGTTGCAATTGCATGGTAAAAAAAAATCGTCGTTAAGTGTTCTCCCCTGGAGCGCCTGGATTTTGTTAGAAGGGGGAAATGACAAAAATGCAAAAAACGAAGAGCAGGTAGTGGGGAGTGAAAGAGAGATTTCTAGGAGCGGATTTAGAGAGTTTTTAGGTTCATAGGTTCATAGGTTATGACGGTAACCCACTACACCACTCTTCGTCGGGGGTATAGAATGCGATTTTGATATAAAAGGGTCTCCCCCAGTATCGTCGGTATCGATAAGGGAAAAAAATGGCGGAGGTGGGATTCGACCTGGGGACCAAAAAAACGAAGAGTGGGCAGTGGGAGAGAGTTTTTAGGAGTTTCGGGTTTTAGAGTTTGAGATGATTCATAGGTTCTAGGACGGTAACCACTGCACCACTCTTCGTTGGGATAGAGTAGGTTGTTGTGTATTATATGTCTTTGTCGAGGGGATGTCGTCGGTGCCTTGCTGCCTGGGAGGAGAACACGGTTGGCATTCGACATCGGAGGTGCAGGCGAGTCGGCAACTCGACTGTTTCGGTCCGTTAGGGCGTCCCGAGAAGGTATGTTGTGAAGCCATAATCGCTTGATTACGGATGAAATCTCATCTTTTTCGTTGTGTTGGTCGTAGAGATGATCATCTTGGGTCGAAGGTTGGAAGGATGAGGTTATCAAAAATCACCCCTCTTTGCACGGCGTCGACAAGTGCCAAATTTCGGAGCTTTCTTTCCCCGGCACCGAAATTTGCCTAGTCTCTCAGCTTCCCAGACATTCCCTGGCGGCAGCCCACCACGTAGACGTCATTGCCACAAGTCAGTTCGCCCATCGTCAAAACGCGAACGAAGCCATTTTGGCACCATTGATTCACCTCTTATCTCTTACCTCCTTTCCAGCCATTGACCTCTGCTAATGCTCTAGTGGTGTCTCCTCATTGCACTCGTTCATTCTACGCTTGTTTAATAATGGTTACGACACGTCGTGCCGCGAAAGCGGCTGCTGAAGGAAACGATACCGCCATGGACACTTCTACGAGAACCTCTACCTCGACACCGCGCACGTCGCCTTTCCTCCCGACGCCCCTCGAAAGAGCTTGCCTCATTCTTTCCCCCGCATTCTTGATCTTTGGCACCATATTCTCTGTAATCTCGCCCCAGACGCGCGCCGCGCCTTACGACCCCATCACGCAGTCGCATCACCAAGATCCTAGCTTCTCTCCGAGCTACTTTGCACGAAAGTCCAATATTTTCAACGTCCTTTTTGTCAAGAGGGGTTGGGCATGGATCACTGTTGCCTTCTTTGTCTTCAACTTTAGTCATCCAAGCACTGCTGCTGCAGGCCGCCGTCTTCGTGCTTGCTTGCGATGGGCTATTGTTACCAGTACCTGGTTCCTTGTTACGCAGTGGTGCTTCGGACCCGCCCTGATCGACCGTGGTTTCCGATGGACAGGTGGCCGATGTGAGCTCGCTAGAAGGGAGATCGAGTTCGGCGACAACAGCGTTGGAGACAAGGTCACGGCTGTGGCATGCAAAGCTGCCGGTGGGAAGTGGAAGGGAGGCCATGACATATCAGGCCATGTTTTCCTCCTTACTCTCGGCACTGCATTCCTCATGCAAGAGGTTGGCTGGGCTGTCTTGAGGTGGTCTGGCAAGCGAAATGAGGAGCGATGCGTCGTTATGACCGACGGAGCTCTCAAAAGCGCCAACGTTGAGTCTGATACCTCCATCGGCGAGGGTGCAGAGGAACCTGCCCTGGGCCTAGGCGGAAAGTTTGCTGTTGGTGTCATGGGACTGAGCTTATGGATGCTGCTAATGACGGCCATTTACTTCCATACCTGGTTCGAGAAGGTTAGTTTCACAACCAGTCTTTTGGGAAATAACACTGACGCAATTTAGTTTACTGGACTCTTGACCGCTCTTACGGCCTTTTACGCTGTGTATATCGTGCCTCGCTTTGTGCCTGCTGTTAGGCAGGTCATTGGTCTTCCTGGTATATAGAGTGAGGCATGATGCTGATGAGACATGTGGCTACGAATGATGTTGACAGTTGAGATAGAAGTCAGGTAAAGATAATTGTATAAACTCTGTGTAAAGTCCAATGTTGATAAAGAAATTGGCATATAGTCATATCATATCATTTGATTCGTAGCTAACTGAAGTAGATTTACATGTCCAACAGCACTCTTGCCTCTCTGACGGGGCGTTTCCCACCCGTTTCTCTGGAATATGCTTCATCTAGCACGCCTAGACTTATCTCCTTCTTCGCTTGGGCGACTTGCTATTCTTAAACTCGGCCTTGATCTCATCCAACAGTCCATCCACCGTCAGCACGTCCACGGCAGTACCCGCCAGACTCTTGCCAACCATGAGGGCCTGCTTAAACGCTCGCCTGCTTCCTGCTGCCTCCTCAAATGGTGCAGTGTGTGGACCACCGGAAGGCTTAGTTCCGTTCTCGTAGGTGATGCCATATACGGCTTGAATGGAGGGGAAGTCATGGCTGATGTTGCCCTGGTCAGTCGAGGCGGAGGGCTGCTTCATCTTGTCAACATCTGCGTCGGGAACTTCGCCGCCCAATGCCTCGATCCATCGAGTGTAAGATGCAGCAAGACCATCGTTGTTGTTCATGTTGGCGTATCCATTAGGGCGCGCGGTAAAGTTCAACTTTGCTCCTGTGCCGATAGCACCGGCCTTGAAGCAGTTATAGAATCGATCCTGGAGCTCATCTAGGTCTTCCTCGTTGGCGGAGCGAATCTGGAAGATTCCGGAGGCCGACTCGGGGATGATGTTCATACGGACTCCCGCCGATTCAATGATCGAATGGATTCGGTCTGTTGGTCGGATCTGCTGGCGAAGGAATGCAATGGCGTTGTTGGCGAGGAGCAGAGCGTCTTGCGCGTTGATGCCCTCCCACGGCGCCGCCGCAGCGTGTGCTGGCTTGCCTGTGTACTCAACGTCGAAACGGGCGTTGGACTGGGTGATCGAGTATGGCGAGTGGCCGCCGGTACCAGGGTGTGAGAGGAGCGAGATGTCAATCTTGGCATCCTCAAATACGCCCGCGTTGAGCATATCGATCTTTCCACCAAAGGACTCTTCAGCCGGTGTACCGAAGAGAATGACCTTTCCAGCGAGCTTCTCCTGGCGCATGATCTCAGCAGAAGCAAGAGCGCCGGCGAGAGATGCCGTGGCGATCAAGTTGTGACCGCATGCGTGGCCAAGGCCCTCGAGAGCGTCATACTCTGCGTTGAAGCTCACTACAGGACCGTCGCCTGAGCCTTCATAAACGGCCATGAAGGCTGTGTCAATACCACCAACTGTGTCATTGACCGTCCATCCCTTTTGCTTCTTCATAAAGGATGTGAGAAGCTTGTGGGCCTTGACCTCTTTGTACCCAAACTCAGGGTTGTCATGGATGTATTTGTTGACTGACCACAGCTCCTTTTCAAGGGAGTCGACGTATTCAGAGACGGTGTCGACATATGGGCTTGTTGCGTTCTTCTTTTGGCATGTTGCTGGAGAAGCAAGCAGTGCTAGCCCAGCTGTGAAGGCAGCGAGGCCTCTGGCATGATTCAGATACATGGTGATGGAACTGGGGTCTTGAGAGGATCAGAAGCCTGCAAGAGTAAAGTAAACGGCTTTTGAGACTCACAAGCTGGTCCCAAGAGTGGAGGGTGTCTACTTAGACAAAGAGGATGCTGTACAACTGATTACTCAAGAGCCAAGGACATACGGCGGCCGTGCATACTTATAGATGGCTGCCCGTGAATGAAGATCTACAACGTCACTTGATTAAACGACTCATTCATGAACAGGATAACTGATCGTATCGCGTGTATGTTGCCGGTTTCTTGGTAGTTTGCCGATCAGTTGCCCGGAGTCTAGGAACTAAAAGTGCTGCCCGAGACCCCACTTCGCCGTATCCCCTGCCACGAGCTATCGTCACCTTCCTAGTAAAGTAGGGACGGATATAACTTAAGCGAGTCTTTAGAGTTATCGGTGGCAGGTTCTGGGGTCTTGTGTCGTGGAGTCTAGGGTGAAATGCTGAAGCCGTGCTTGGAAGATAGACCCTGGGCTGGTGAGCCTTAGTTATGGGCTTGGCAGCGTTGCCCTAGAAATACTCTATTTGCTTTACTATAAAGACCGTTTCGTTTGTGACCAGCTACTCGGTCATCAACATTCCCCAACCCCGCAAACCCCATAGTTGATAAGTTGGTGGTAACATCGACCCACCAAGTGCGCCGATCGTTGTCCTTTGGCCCAGGGATGGCATGTAACATTAGTTCAAACGATTGTTTATATCGCTATCTAATCCCGATGTTGATCCGAGTTGTGTCAACGATTAGCAGCAGTCAGCATTGAGCGATAGTAACCCCGGCCTGTTTCCATTGCCGTACAGAAATGCCGGTTGTTGGTTTGAATCAGAATGCTAACTGACCGCCGTTTGTCGATCACCTCGGACAACTCTCTCTAACAGGGAACTATCTCAACCAATCCTCGGAAGAACATACAAGAATTGCCTCAAACAGATCTCTTGCCCATTGGCTGAACTACCACCTGTGTGCTCGTATCAACACTACAATCTATCTACTCGAATAACTACTCAGATAGCCTGTTGTTATGTATGAAGAATTAGAGCAGCTCCAGAGTTTATTGACCAGTGTTAGACACCTAACTGAGTTGATCGATAGTGAATGTGAGAATCGTTGGGCGAAGCGATGTCATGGAAAGTGACCAAGAGGAGGGCTCCGGGCTATAGGCATCTGGCACGCCTTTCACACGGGATAGAAATTACTGTAAAAGCTCCGGTATTAGTTAATCTCTTGGTAATAATCGAAAATAGTTGAAAGTTAGGGAAATCTATGTGATAGATGGAGTGCCGATAACTAATTCTTATACTCTATGAAAATGCTGTAGCACTTGAACACGAAACCGCATAATACACGAAGTTGAAAGGAACACTTTGAAAAACGCCTTTAGAGGTCTTTCAGAGTACCACTCGGCAATATTTGCACGAGCTTCAGCTATAAACCAAAGGTGAAACTGAAAGAATTTCTTTGGACTTTATGTGGTCTCCTTTTTAAGAAAACACACATGGTTTGACTGATGTAGGATAGTAGAAGTGATTAGCACCCATACTCAACGCCATTGGCTACTTACCTCTAAGGAACTAACAGATTTTGAGTATGTGAACTATATTTTGGCAGATTGGGAATAGAGGTGCCATGTGGCGCCTGAGATCTTAAGATGAGGTGCACATTAATAAAAAATAATAGGCAACGACTACAAAAAAGTTACTAACCTAGCTACTCTAATACTATTTACATATAAGGAAGAGTTAGAGCTCCATTCTAGAGCCAAGCAGATCTATTCTGCCATACTAAATTTCTATATGGAGGTATGTGTCAGTCTGGAACTCACACTCTCTACAGTCCGCTATTCCAACTTGAAGTTCACCTTTTTTTCAAGCTCATTACGATTGGAATGAGTGGAAAATCGCCGGTTATAGGATCCTGTAATGCTAATCAACCATCCCCATGGCGCATGTTCTGATATAATGATTCAGATTCAGACATGCTGCCCCAAACTTGTCATCTTGGAGTTCTTGTTAATAACCTGGAGTTGAAAGGGATATAGTGAGCATAACTTACCAGTATATAGAGGCTGTTGCAGTCCTGTAAGACCACACTAACAACATCATAGCAACACCAAAAGTACACGGCTGAGCTCCTGCAATCCAGTTTTCATAAAGGCGTGCTAACTGGTATATTATTGGTGTGTCATGTCAGTACTCTATCTTAGGCTTCGTGAGCAATGAGTAATAGTGGTCGACCTTTACTCGCAACTAAGCAACAACCGCAGATATTGATTAGCATGTATATATGGGGTAGTTTGATGGGGTCTTCGGACTCGAATCATTCGAGTTCAATCCAGATCAGCACCGAGTGTCTATCGGTGCACATTCTATTGCCTGTCTTTGCTCATGTTCTGACCCGCTTGGTTGTCGTACGTGGATTGGACGATAAGTGAGACTTGGATGCATTCTGAGTGAGAATTGTATATAGTTGAATCTTGACACGTATGAATAAAGATAAGCAGACTAGAATCCAGGTTGCCAACAATGGGGGCTGGGCTGGGTGAAAATGGGGTGTAGATCAAGGTGCTAGAAGAAGTATAGAACCGAAGTTTTGTTTATTTATTCACAGCACCTGTAGAAGCTTGCGTAGTAGTAATTCAGCTAGGTAGAGCGACTATGGATTTCTGAACTTAGATACTGGTCGATATAGGAGAACAGCTTAGGGAGAAACTCGGTGAGTTTGAATATTGAACACGTTTAATTAAAATTAATGCATCTTGCTAGAGGAGTGGCAGATTAGAATTCACTTCAAAACCACAACCACTGCATAGGTATATGTGAGATATGAATTATGCTAGTTATCCAAATGTTTATTTTTGTGGCCACGTCAAAATTGGTATGACCCATGCAAATTGAGGTTCGAATGACGCCAAGTTGATTTGCCACCAAGGGAGAAGCGAAATAAGCACAGAAAAAAAATGTTTAATTATCAGATACAACGAATGCTAACAACATCTCTTTCTGATGTTTATCTCAAGTAGCAGTCACATCTCAAGTTTCAAGTCTACAGTAGCCTAAATACATGTACCTAAGGATCATCATTTCACAGAAGATCAGTTCCATCGTTCATCTACCAATTACAGGTGCTGCCTAGAGCGCCTAGGCTGCTGTAACACCTGGGAGCTACAGCGACTAACTACCTGACTACCTAACTAAAAGCAAAGAATATTCAGTTATCCGTCAAATTAGCAATTAAATCAGCAGAGTACAAAAATCAGGCCATCAGGCTACCGCTTTTTAAATAGGCGCCAGAATTCCCCTTATTTTAGGCACCCTTTTTAGGCCGTAATTTAAGCACACCCCATCAAAACACCAGCATCCATCCCTTTTTTTTTCACAGCCAGGTCAGGTCAGGTCAAGTCAAGCCAAGTCAAGTACGCGTCAAAAGGTCAACGTCAGCCTTTTCGTAAACAAAGAGACAAGATGCGTGAGATTGTGAGTCTCTTCTATTCCAAGACTTTTTTTACTCTGAAGCTAACTATTTTCCTCTCAGGTGCACGTTCAGGTCGGCCAATGTGTAAGGATCACCATTCAAAACTGCCCGCCTGAGGCATATATCAATTTGCGGTACATGTGTTGACAACGGAATTGTAGGGCAATCAAGTCGGATCAAGCTTCTGGTATGTTTTCATTTGCTATTCTGATGAAAAAAAGAAACAACTCTGACTATTTTTTAGGCAAACCGTCTCTCGCGAGCATGGCATTGACGGTGATGGAGTGTGAGTGAAAACTTCACCGACTATTCACTATTTTCTTACTAAAACTCAATTCCAAAGATACCACGGAACCTCTGACGTTCAGCAAGAGCGCATCAACGTCTACTTTGCCGAGGCCTCAAAAGAGAAATATGTCCCCCGTGCAGTTCTCGTCGATTTGGAATCCGGCCCTCAGGATGCCATCCGCGCCGGTCCTCTCGGCCAACTGTTCCGCCCAGACAACTTTGTCGCCGGTGAAGCCAGCGCCGGAAACAACTGGGCAAAGGGTCACTACACCGAAGGCGCCGAGCTTGTAGAGGAAGCCATCGACGTTGTTCGCAGAGAGACTGAGAACTGCGACCATCTTCAGGGCTTCCAGCTGACGCACTCTCTCGGAGGCGGTACCGGCTCTGGAATGGGTACGCTTTTGCTGTCCAAGATTCGAGAAGAGTTTCCCGATCGTATGATGGCTACTTTTTCCGTCATGCCATCGCCCAAGGTTTCAGATACCGTTGTCGAACCCTACAACGCTACCCTGTCGCTGAACCAACTTGTCGAAAACTCGGATGAAACCTTTTGCATTGACAACGAGGCTCTGTACGATATCTACGAGAAGGTTTTGAAGGTCTCTGACCCAGCTTATGCCGATCTCAACTACTTGATTTCGACTGTCATGGCTGGAGTAACAACATGTTTCCGATTCCCCGGCCAGCTGAACTCGGATCTTCGCAAGTTGGCTGTTAACATGATTCCCTTCCCCCGACTGCACTTCTTCATGGTCGGTTTTGCACCTCTGACGGGTCGGGATATGAGGACATTCCAGCACCTTACTGTCCCCAGCCTTGCGCAGCAGATTTTCGACCCCAAGAACATCATGGCAGCGGCTGATTTCCGCAACGGACGATACCTCACCTGTTCCGCAATTTTGTAAGTTCCAACCCTAAAGATCAGTGCACCATAGTGGTACTAATTCAATCTCAGCCGCGGCCGTCTATCAACAAAGGAAATCGAAGACCAAATGCTCAAGGTACAGACCAAGAACTCCGAGTACTTCGTCGACTGGATTCCCAACAACGTGCAAACGTCCGTTTGCTCTGTGCCACCCGTTGGTCTCAACATGGCCGCCACATTCGTCGGCAACTCGACCGCCGTGCAGGAGATCTTCAAGCGTGTCGACGACCAGTTCTCAGCCATGTTCCGTCGCAAGGCCTTCTTGCATTGGTACACAAGCGAGGGTATGGACGAGATGGAATTCACAGAGGCCCAGTCCAACTTGCACGACTTGGTGTCCGAGTATCAGCAGTACCAGGATGTTGGTGCGGACGATGACATTGAGGAGGAGTTTGAGGGTGAGCCTGAGGACTATGAGGGCTAGTTGGTTAAGCACATTGAGATTGGCATCTTGGTTTCTCTTCCCTATTTCTAGGATACTTTTCAAAACTCTACCTGCTTTTAGTCTATCATAGATTTTAGCTTTTCTCAGCTTTCTCTTCTGTTTACACCCATAAAATGCTTGTTTAGTCGTAACTGTCTTTTTATCAACATATCAACAACTCGCTTCTGCCCCCTTACCATCCCAAAAGTAACTTACTTGCCAGGCCGAACTACACATTTCAGCTCGACCAGTCGTCTCGTGGAAGATACATTGTATCAAAACCAATATACTCCCACTCGCTCGTCTCAGTGTTGAGCGTAAGGTTCGTGTGAGCAACCTCTCCATAGCGAAGCGCGCCAGACTCAACACGACCACCGGCAACAGGCCGTTGTAAGTGGTTCTCACCAGCGACGACAGTGAAGTTCGCCAAAGGGATATCCCATGAGTTTCGTGAAGAAACCGAGGGGGAACCTAAACTGTTAGCAGCGTTCGAGTGCATGTCATCCCCCAGCCAGTCTTACCGTAAAAACGAACATCTGTATGCGTGGAGTTAATGTGTAGGGTGTAGTATCCTCGGTAATATCCCTCCTGCCACTGCAGCTCAGAATTGTTCTGGATTCTGGAACGAGAAGCATCTCCAGCTGCGGGCTCAATCGGTCCATCGACGCCGTTTGAACTAACAGCGGTTCCGGCAAATTCGACACCGATACTTCCAGCACCGGTTTTATTGTTGTATTCGATACTTCCGTCCCAGATGAGATCCGATACCTGGAACAGTTAGTTTATCTCATTCCAAGGCTCAGTATAGTTTTGATGTACCCAGTTCTGGTGGCTATCGCCAGCAAGAAAGAGGTTGTTGCCAATGCCACTGCCATACAGGTGCTTCAGAGTTCGATTTCGGTTCGCCACATAGCCCTTTTTCACTATCAACATTTGAAAACAAACTCGATGATTTGTGGTATCACTCACGTTCCAGTTATCACCATTGTAAATCTCTCCCTCGCCCCAGTCTTCTGAGATACGTGAAAAAATGACCTGGTTACCAACGATTCGCCAAGTAGTGCCTCGTTCCTGGGACTCGCTAAGTGAACGATAGAACCAGTTCTCTTGACGACTTCCCATCAAGGTCCGGCTAGGGTCATCTCGGAGCATGTCAATGAAATCGTCATTACCCCTGCCCGTGGTGACGCTACGGTCATAGTTTCGTGTGTCGAGCACGATGAGATCGACGAGCTTGCCCATTTGGAAAGATCGCCAAATACGCAGACCGTCGTCCATGTCGATTTGACTGTAAATTAAATCTCAGTACTAGTTTCTTCAGTTTGGGGGTGTTTGATCATACCGGATTGGCATCCACTCAAAGTACGCTCGTACAGCATTCACTTTCCGTGTGTCGACACTGACGCTGGGTCCATCATTCAGGAAGGACTCTTTGGTGTTGTTGAGGCCGGAGAATCCATCTCTATAACCGTTATTGGCAAACTCTAAACTCCATTCAGTCCGCTTCGTTGTACTGCCATGATTAATAACCCACCGTGATCATCCCAAGTAGGTATCCAAGGATACTTCTGAGACAGAAGTTGCAGATCAGGATCAGTGCGGTACTACAACTTGATATCAGCACAATGCTTCAAGATTCGTCACTTGATAGGGAGCCTACCTGTCCATGACGAGTCCGGTAATCATGAAGCGTGAAGATTTCATGAGAAGGCAAAGAAGCTCTCTCGGAACTCTCGCCCCGTGCTCCATACTCGTAAAGATAGTCTCCCAAGTGAATAACAAAGTCGTGGTCATCCTTTCTAGCGGCGTTCCCATATGCATTGAAGTAACCATTGGCTAAAGTACGTCAGTATTTCCAGTCATGGAATATTTAAGTCAGTACTAGGACATTCTCACGATAGTTGCTGCAAGAAAAAACTGCAAATTTCAGAGAAGACACGTCGTCGTCTTTTCTGGGAGCCGTCTTGGTGCGGCCAAGAGGACTCTTGATGCTGGAGCCGCAGACTGTGAACTGATAGTAGTAGGTGGTGAGTGGTTGCAAGCTGCCCGCTTCGATCTATAGAATGTTAGCTGCAATATTCTTTCTCTCAAGAAGCGGCCGCCTCACCTTAACAGTATAGTCGATATTAGACGTGGTGTAAGCTCGCCCATGGGATATCGTCTTCGAGTCCCCAGAAATAGGTTCCGAATCGTAGACACTCCACTCCACACAGATGGGATGGGGGTCGGCCTTGATGTACTTCTTGGTCTCATGACTGTACAACCCCACAGTACTATTGACGACTATGTTGCTCTCATCAGACTCAGCTGTAGGGGCGATCCGCGTCCACAGGATGACACTCTCAGCCCAAGGGTCTCCAGATGCCACACCATGGGTGAAGTTGAGCTGAGACGATTCGTATGCTATATCCTCACGCTTCATGGACCGAAATTTAAGCAATGGAACGTCGATGCCAAGTCGGGTGTGGCGACGTGATGGACTTGCGTAATTTAAGTTGCCGTCGAACTCGGCCCTCACGGCGGTTGCTAAGAGGCCACACGCGTAGAGAAAAACACCAGAACGCATCTTGGAACAGGCAAAGAAGAACAGGATGGAAAACCTCTTTCTACTCCATGCAACTTCTGCCTGGTTTTAAGGTTCATCTGCTGCCATCTTGAACCCCGCGCCCATCATCATCCATGTTGCTATAGAGACTATTCCCACATCTCAACAGCCAACGATTCTTTCCAGCCCGTACACGTTTTATTTCTCCCGAGAAACACCACTCGAAATCCCCGGTTGTGCATCCCAATGTAACTGGGCCTTATCTTTTCGGTTGCAAAAGCGGCAGCGATGTGACGTTGTACACAACCAGTAGGAAGGACAAGATTGTAAGCATCGAATGCTAACAGTGGTTCGTTTGCACGTGGCTATCAGAGTATTCGATCTTATTCATAGCGTGAGTGATATCTCGGTCTTAACGATTAGCCAATTAACTGTTGATGCTGTGTCAACGTTGGGTTTGTTAATTCTTGATTGGAGAGGTGTAAGTCGAGGTCAACAAGTGGAGACTGGGAATAGATTGTTGATTTGGGACTGCTTGAGGAAGATGTCAATTTTTACTTTCGGCTGCTGTGTGATTATCAATTAGGTGGACTGTTGGTAACTGTGTAAGCATTTAGGTAGAAATGCTAGAAAGAAACTGTGTTGTTTATCAACGTAGAAAAAACAAACTTCTCGGGCAGAAGCATCACATAGTTACTGTTAATAAACGTTAGCGAACGCTTTTGAGCAATGGGACAAGGGTTCTACTGTACCAAAAACATCTTGTTAGTCTCCTTGTTTCCAAGATGCTGCATGACCTGTTGTTTTGATTCTGCGACTATCTTGAATCTTCAACAACGACCACGAGGCTCGTCAATGTGCCAGCGCCTGTCTGTTAATCTGTATCGTGCCAAGTCTATGCTTTGCGGATCGGAAATGGTTACTAGGTGTTGATCAAGGCAAGAGCTGGGGAATAATGGTGAAGAGAGGTTGGGGAGATTTTAAGGATGTGGGTGATGATGATGATGATGATGCATCTGGGAAAGGAGGGTCATTTTTCTTGTACTGTGCCAAACAAAGTACAGGTAAGCATCAACAGGCGGTGCCTTAGGTAGCGCTTGCCTCGTGTAACACCAATACTTTTGTGGCAAACAGAAGCTGTTATTATGTCGATTAGCCGAATACATATGCCTTGCCTCTGTTTGCCATCTTAGTAAATAGGTACTAACCGTTAAAGAAACGTGTAACTTTTGAGTCATGCTGATAATTTGTCCAACTGTCGTGGCGGCTTTTCAACGGAAATCACGGACCCCGTCTCCGAATGTGATCTTGTTAGCGGGCGCTAATAGTTGAGTTGATAACTAAACAGGATCCCGCGGACAGCCTTGCCAAGCTTTGAGCGCCACGAGCTATGCGAATCCGAATAACCTGGAGTAATCTAACTACCTAATCCTTGCTTCTCCTTGCGCGGAGGCTAAATACAAAAGGATATAAAAGGATTCGACGCTCTCGCCTCCAAATATCACACAATACACAGCCAACAAGACATCCATCAATCTTCCAACATTGACACCGAACCTCGACAGTATCTCCCTATACCGCAAGCCATGGCTCAATCCACCAAACCAACACTGAAAATCACCAGAGTCAGTTCCCTGGATCAACTCGATGAACTTGTCCACGTCGCCGCTGAGGCTTTCATCAACGACCCTCTATTCTCCCTCCTCGTCCCTGGCCGCCACCAATACCCCGAGTCTTTTCGAAAAATGTGGCAAATGCACCTCCGTGAAGCGTACGGAAAGACTGGGACCGTCATCCTGGCTGCTCGCAATCAGGAGGATGGCGGGGTTCTCGCTTTTGCAGTCTGGCGCCGTCAAGGAACGAGTGATGTTGCTCGAAGCTGGCAGGGCGACAGCTGGAACAAGCGTAAGTCTCAATAATCCTAGACTTGTAGTGCAGTGTCTAATATCTAGATATACAAATAGAATTCACCAGAATCGGGGTTTTGTGGACCATTTTCTCCGGTGTCATCCTTCGACAAGGGGGTCCTGGCTTCTCCGTAAAGGACATCATGGAAGTAGTTTCAGGACTAAAGCACGCCGAAACATTATACCCTGCTGAGCGATGGCGCCTTTGCTGGTTGGCCGTGTCTCCAAAGTGCCAAAGGACTGGAATTGGACGGAGACTGGTTCAATGGGGTCTCGACCGTTGCGACGAGGAGGGTGTGCCCGCTGTGCTCGAGTCTAGTATTCCAGCACAACCAGTATATGAGAAGATGGGGTTCTGCGAGATTGGTCAGATGCCATTTGACAAAGGGAAGAGTTCACAGATGGTCATGCTTCGACCGACGGAGGAGACCAAGAAGGAAGTTTAGAAGGGAATTTTTATCAAAGACCTGTAATGAATTAGATTAGTGTTGTGTTTGTATAAGTGGTTCAGGGAGGATATGTTTTTAGACTTTATGTATTGGATGGTCATAATAGAGTTGAGTTGACTTGGCTTTCCCGACTAGCTTTCTGCAGATGTTATACTTGGCCACAGCTATATGGCATTATTATTTACTGCTTTTTTTTTTGTTTGTTTTTGATATCATCATGATCAGATCTATTCTTTGATATACACTACATGTTATCCTTCATAACTAGCCTTCTTAAATCAGCTACATGAAAAGAAAGTCATAGCTAATGCTAAAATCGAAGATGGCGTGGTCAGTAATTAAAAAGACTTCTTCTATTTGGATGCTAATTGGTTGAGTAATTACACTCTCAGGGGCAAGGGGCGTTATTCGCCTGTGGTCGGAATGCTCAAGCGCGCTCCGGGCCTTAGTCGATCCTTCGTCAATCCTTTATTGTTACTTTATCATTCCTTCATGGGCATTATATACCCATGGTATGTCTCCATCTTCGCTTATGCGACAAAAGGCAGTCATGACTCAGTCGGATTCGTGAATTCAAACCGTACTTGTGGGAGTCAGCTTGTAACTCTATGAGGAATAAATCTGCATCGCCTAAGAAACGCTAAGCTTGTCGTCTAATGATGAACCAGTTGCCGGAATTCTGCTTGCCTGCTATTGGCTTGATCGGTGACAATTGAGGTTCTCGGCTCAGCCATGTTAACTCTTGGAGAGCCAAAGAGCGCCGTTAGAGTCAGATGACTATGCAATAGAGCAAATGTATCTAATGTGGGACGTGGTTTGTAGTAGGCGCAGCTACTTCATAGTACTCTTTGAGACGTCAGGGTTATTTTATCGCAATAATTGATTGGATCGGTCCATAAACGCTCCATGAGGCTCTGAATAGTTCATCGCCCCGAACCATTTCAGATCAAACACCGGGGCCTGGCAACGAAGGGGACGTCAAACTAGCGTGGCATTATGATTTTGTTCCGTCGAAAAACAAGAGGTTTGATGTATGGCAATCATTTGTCGTTCTGCTTGGATGTATTTCGGATAGGAATTCTACGCCTGTATGAGCTCGGTATGCTTGTACTTCCTATGTGTCGGGATTTTGGGCTCTAGGAGTGACAGAAGATAAGTTGCTGTATGAATTATAACTGACTTATAAGTCGCCTAGATCTTGGTGGCATTTGTTAGTATATTTCTTACATCCAGTATTCTAAAAAGCAAGCTGTTCTTACTTACCTAACAGAAGCCGGTTCTGTTCCTCTCAATACAACCACCTTTTATTTCCTCTCGAAACATGCGCCCGAAAGCTCATATAAAATGCGTGGTCTGTCTTCCTATTAACAGAACAATACATGTCGGTCTGAAAGCTCCTTATCTCAGCCTTTAGGTTCCGCACAGTTTGAGATTTATCGTATGGAAGTATTTGAGTCTTGCCGAAACGCTTGCGATACAACGTACGGCCGTCTATAAAGACATATTTGATGCATTAGCCCTTCTTTGTTTAAAATGCGAGCTTTCGGAAGACGTAGGACCTTTTGAGACGGCCAGCTTTCAATGCATGCCACATGTGGTCGGTGAATGGTGTCTAAATCGCTTCTCAGGGGCTTACTCGCTTGAAATAGCAAAAGAATGAACACTTGGAGAGAATCTGGATGTAGTCGAGTTGGGATTGAAAATCTCTAGCTGAGGTACATTCTTCGGCCATCCCTAGGTACAACTTTCGGCCCTGCGGTTTCTGCTTTGGAACTCAGAACAGACCAGACACTAACGGCGATAAGTCAATGTGGAATCGGCTGAGTTGGCACTGAGATTACTTCAGGCACTCGGAGCCGAACTAGGAAGATAGCGATACGGCCACCGTTGCAAAGTCTCTAGGGAGTCTAGTCAAGTCATGCAATCTCCTATTTCGCAAATCCGCGCCAAAGAAAAATATCCCTCTATTCCGCAGATCTCAACTATCCGTCTGAACCCCAAACCAGGTCCGCGCCAGAAGGACAGCCTGGAAAGTGTTCTCTGAACCCGATCGGTGAATATCACTCCAGCTCAATCGTACCTATCGGCCTCTGTCAATATCACAAGCATGCGAAAGAAGATAAAAACACAGGAGGCTCTCACCTGGAGGCTTTGACGTGGTGTCGTAAACCACCCTCGCGATGCCGTTTACTTCGTTCACAATTCGCCTGCTGATAGCCTTGAGGAGACTCCACTTGAATTCGTATGGCTCGGCACTCATCATATCCAAGCTGGTTACGGCTCGCAGAACGCAGATGTAGCCATAGACCCTGGCATCACCCTGTACACCGACGGCTGTGGCAAAGAACGCAAAAGTCAGATATCGCTACAAAGTCGTAAAATGGAAGAAAGGGGGTACCTCTGTTTGTGTCAAGTGCGGCGTAGGCTTGAGTGACCTGGAAAATCTCATTAGTAAACTTTCTCTCAGATGAAAGGGGATCGCGTCAAACCTCGTCATAAATACCGGCCTCTCGGATCATGGAGATGAAGATGTGATCCGCCTTGCGCACAATTTCGACTCGCTCGGGGGTGACTTCTCCAATAATCCTGATACCCAAACCCGGGCCCGGGAAGGGGTGTCTTCCAATGAGCTCCTCATGGATCTGCAGTTGTCGTCCGAACGCTCGCACTTCGTCTTTGAAACTGTGTATCGTTAGCGACCGCGACAAGTAATTACCCTCCTAACCGATTCATGTTGAAGACTGATAACGTACAGCTCTCGAAGCGGTTCAAGGAGCTTCAGTTGTGCTTCCTGTTGCTTATCAGTATCTTTCTATCAAGATGTCAGATAGTGAGTGCAACTTACGCCGTTTTGCATGCGAGCAGGAAGTCCTCCGGCATTATGATGAGCTATACGAGCCTTAGTTATCTGCAACGACATTCACGGGGCGGATGCGAAGTTGGGAATAGTGACGCGAGTGTGGCGCGAGGTGTTGCGAGGGGTTTGCATTTGTGGTTGAGGCGCAAACGGTCTCGCATTTTCGCCGCCACAAAGGGGACAATGAGGAAAGTATAACAGATACACTTACATTTGATTGTAGAACTGGCGGCTCCCTTGAAACTCAAGCTTTCCACAATATCCGCTAGACGGGGGTTAATGAATTTTCGACTGTTGGTGAGCAAAGTGAACAACTGACCATAGAGTGTTCCCTGGAGGAACCATTCAACCTTTCCGGCACGCGGTGTGTTCTCTGCTTCTTTCTCGATACTGAATACAGGGTTAGGTAAAGTCTCCCACGGTTCGAAAGGTGACAAGCGTAGGCTTACCGGAGTGCCTCAATTTCAAAGAGGTCAATAACTATTATCTGAGGTCAGTATGATAGGCGAGCCAGCTTCCAGGGGGTTGCCTCACAAGTCCCGCCGATAATCTTCCTCTTAGCTTCCGGCTCCGTGACCCCTGCAAGACGGCCGAGGAAAAGCTCGGATCCGTCCACCACGGTGAGGTTGATTCCCAGATGCTTATCTAAGGTTTCTTTAACCTGCTCGCATTCATTCAAACGCATCAGACCTAAAAGACATATTAGAACGTTACTAGTAAGCGGGTGGGTATCGTCGAGCGAAATTATCTCACCAGTGTCCACAAGGATTGCGTGGAATCGGTCTCCAATAGCTTCTTTCATCAGCTTGGCGGCTACAGTACTGTCGACACCGCCAGAGACGGCTCCAATCTGCGAACTAATGAGCAAACTAACACGGGTCGCAGGGCAAGATGGAAACACATACAACCTGTGCTTTGTCGCCAACCAGTTTCCGAATCCGAACAATTTCCCTCTCTGAGAAGTTGTCCATTTTCCAGTCCGCTCGGGCACTGCAGATCTTGAGAGCGAAGTTGGCGATAATATCAGTCCCCCGCTCTGTGTGCGAGATCTCAGGGTGGAATTGGATGCCTATCAGTCATATTTATCAGCAAGCTTTAGCGTGAGCTTCGAGAAGATGCACGTACCGAAGACAGGCAAAGACTCATGGGCAATGCCAGCAAACTCGCTGTTCTTAGTGGTGGCAATGGTCTTGAAGCCGTCGGGAAGATGAACGACCTTGTCAAAATGACTCATTACAACTATAATCAGAGCACGTCAGATACGCATTAGGCCAATGCAAACGAACACCATCTGCATAACGAACCGTTCAAAGAGTCTCCCAATCCCTCGAAAAGTCGATCGGCATGGCCGCCAACCTTGCGGATGGACATCAAGGTTTCCCCGTACTCACGGTTCACGCCAGGTGCCACATTGCTTGGGTTTACTCGCCACGCTGGGACAGCCGTTAGTCAATGATCGTCCGGACACATCTAGGGGCGAGAATACCAATCAGTTGATTGCCAAAACAAACTCCCCTTTGTAGCATGTTAGCGACCTTTTCACCATGCTTTGGTGTAGAACGTACAACACAGGAACACCGAGCTCGAACACCAGCGGATCAACGCTCGGGGCGTCGGGGGCATAGACGCTTGACGGGCCTCCGCTGAGAATAATTCCAACCGGTTTCCAAGCCAGATCTTTGAGCTTTTGGGTACAGGGTAACATCTCAGAGTACACCCCAAGAGATCTCAACCGTCTCAAGATGAGCTTTGATTTTGTTAGTTCTTGTTACCCGCATGGCAGGAGTAGTCTCTGGACAGAACGAACATGACTGGTCTGAGATCCTAGATCCAAGACAAGCACAGTCTTGATGACAGTAATGGTTAGCTTGGTGTATAGATCGTGAGAATGCTTCGTTCTTACGTCAAAGGTATCGTGCGGCGGCGCCGCTTCAAGTGTGTCGCTCATTGTGTAGAAGATTTTCAGCCAAATATTCGAGGCGTGACAATCGTGAATCTGCCCTGGTTATAGCGGGAGAAGAACAAGGGACCATGCAAAGTCGCAAATCAAGTGAGCAATGAGTAGTATAAAAAAAAAAAGCTGTTCCACCAAACCTTTAATGGCTGACTCATTTACCCACACATAAATCTAGCCCCACTAAGCCTAGGGTACGCCTGCTGCCACCATTGAAAAAAAAAAAGGTCTCCGCATAAGAGGTACGAGTCATTCCAACCACAACTGCGTAGTGGGTACCTACCTAGGTAGGTATTTATCTCGACTCGTCTTCCGACACCGGACACCGCAATTCGTCTATATGTACCAGTGCAGGTCAGACAGAGTATGAGATTGTGCAGGTACTGGCACTGCAATAATTAATCCCTGCCCTGCACTCCCTATTCATCGTCTATCGACATCTTCTCAACAACAATACGGAGCACTGTATCTCCTCCATTGTGTTTGAGACCGAAGTTTAAATAACTACAGAAAGCAAAGTCTTATTTCGGAGGGAAGCTTTACTGCCGTATATTGTTATGGCAGCTATAAAACGTATTGGCAATTGTGTAAGCATTTAGGTATAAATACTAGAAAGAAACCGTGCTATTTATTAATATTGAAAAAAAAACTTCTCGGGCAGAAGTATCACATAATACTGTATCTCCTCACTTCATCTTTTGATGAGCTGCTGTTGTATCTTCGACATTCCGCCAAACAGAGTGGTTTTAGCATCATCGCAACTCCATTAGTCACCACGTTAAATATTCATGCTGGTTGACAGACAAGGTCGCCCGAAGTATTTGAGTCCATTTGCTGTTACACCTCAGGTTACAGCACTTTCCCATAGGCCTCATTCGGTAGCAGCCCAAGAGGACGGGCATAGAGAGGTCCTTCCTAGCCATGGAACATGACAGGCCTGCCGACGAACGAAGTCCTTTGGATCCACATGATAAGACCGCATTATGTAAGTTATTCAGTATGAAATCATACTGCCTCATTCATCCACTTAGTGTCATGGATATTTGGCTCTTTATCTTTATCTTTTATAACCTACCAGTACTAACACTGCTACTAGTGTGCACAACAAGGTCTCAATGGTGCAAGGGGTCGCGCTGCGGACTGTCAATGCCACTGTTACTAAGTTCTACAAAGGAAGCGGGCTTTAGGGTCAAGAATCTTACCAGGACGGCTATCATATTAAACGGAGCCCTCAGTCTGTTTGCGGATAGTCTTGTTTACAGTGGAAGAATTCTTTTTGTGCCGCAGGACACTTTTCTCTCCCAGTTATAGCTTCGATACATTTGCGGTTCTTGCGCCAAGGAGCTTTATGCTTCGGAGCGCTTAAAATATATTAGATAGCATTTTCAATGCAGCTGGGATATATGGCAAGTTAAAATCTGCTTTCGGATCTAAGTTTGCTTGGTCAGATTAGAGACTACTTTTTACGTGTTTTAATCTTAGCGGGGAGAAATCTTAGAATCTCCCTCCTACCTAATAGCAAAGCCTAAGATTGACTACCTAGGAAATGAAATGATCAAGTAATTCTGCAGCCCGAGTTCGCAGGCTGAGGAGCCTGCTTATGGCTACAAGTAGTGGTATTCTTATTGGACCCTTCTTTATCCTAAGGTGATCCATTTGATCACTTCTGTTTGAATTGCACTTGCACTTATTTCCCAAATTCGTACAGGCTGGCTTGGGTCATTCGGCTGGTAACATGGCTGGATATAGTGCGGAAGCTGGAAGACACTCAGTGTATCCTTGGTGTATGTTGGGACAAAAGAGTTTCAAAACTATCTACATCAAGTAAGCATGAAGAGTATATACAGGGTGTCATAATTAGATAGATGAGCTTACTTGCTTGGAAGGGGATTATCTCATCCCACTCAGGAGTCAGGTAGGTGGCTGTCACGGGCTCGCCGATAGGTTCTTGGGTGTTACAAGACAGCGTTTGTCATGCTCTCCTCGGGACTTCAGGCGCGCCCAACGGCCGGGATGACATGATCACTATCTTCGGGCTCCTCCCACGTCACTTAACGCCTTGTACCCCAAAGAAGGTAGAGAAGGATGATGAGTTTGAGGGCACTGAGGCGCTTGCTCTCCATAACTTCTTGCCTACGCTTGTGGGCAAGAAACAGGATGATCAGGAGCTTGACAACAAGGAGACGCTTGCTTGTTAGGGTGATTTGTGTAGGAGTTTTCTTGTGTCGGAGCCAGCTTACCTTTCGAATGCGAAGCAGGGGATGTTTTCTTCGAAATATCATTTTTTCGAGTTGGACAAAGGCCTGGAGAAGAAGTGAAAATCAAATGAAATTTGGGCTTGTTATTTTGAGTTGCTTGTGAAACTGGGCGATATTGAGTATTGAGTTGGTGTTAGCTGCAATAACAAAGAGGATGGAGTTTGGCCAAGCCTAGGCAGGGGTTGGCTAAAAGCACGGGCCCTAATGATCCGAGATCCAACCAAGATTTGACCAGGACAATTTTGAGAACTTGAAACTTAGTTTTATCTGCTCTAGAAATATTCACATATATACCCTCTAAACACATAGACTGTTTCTACTGCCATGCCTCGCATAAAAGCCCCTTCCAACCTCCCAGAGCTCGTCAAGTCGACTTTTGCAAAGGCTTGCTCAGAGGGCGATTTGCACTATTTCCCCACCAAGGTTACTATCCTCAATATTGATTCCATCCCAGTAAGTCGTATCTATCAGTCAAGTGAGAGGGAGAGAGCTACTACTGACACTTCGGCCTCAGTTTCAGCTCCGTTTCTCTCCAGCCTTGGCCAGCAAGCCCAAAGGCCCTCCAAAAGACCTCTCTAAGCCCCAGAAGCCTTTTGATCCCTTTGCCGACCCCCTACCTGCTCTCAAGGTGACAGATCTGGGTCCCTCGCATTATCTCGTACTCAACAAGTTTGCCGTCGTACCTGAGCATTTCATCCTTGCTACGAAAGACTTCAAGTCCCAGACTCATGTTCTTGAGGAATCTGATTTAGAAGCCACCCTGGCCTGTATTGAGACATATGAAGCTGCGAGAAGGACCGAAACCGAGCAGGGCCATCGAGATGGATCATTGGGTGGAGGAGACGGTCTCTATGCCTTCTTCAACTGTGGTGAACATTCTGGTGCCAGCCAGCCTCATCGTCACATCCAGCTTCTTCCCATCGCTAGAATGAAGGACGGCCTCGAACCTGACGCTCTATGGAGCGTCCTAGCTGACGAACTAAAGACCAGGATCGCCCCGTTTGCTACCTTTGCCGAAGAAATCAATACGGATATGTCTGGACAAGACCTTCACTCCGTATACCTCCGGCTGTACCGCAAGGCGTGTCGAGCCGTCGCTTTCTATACCAAAGATCCCATGCACGCTGAAGAAGCGCCTGCCGAAGGTCCTACTAGAATTAGCTACAACATGGCTATGACCAAGGACACACTCGTAGTGTGCCCGCGTCTCGCCGAGGGAGTCAACCTGCAGAACCAGGATGGTGATGTGTTGGGCACGATATCTTTTAATGGTACATTATTGGCAGGCACGGCATTGGTCAAGAATGAGCTGGAATGGGAGGCACTCAAGAGAGATCCAGAAGCACTGCATCACGTTTTGAAAGAGGTTGGAGTACCGACAGCTTTTGAAAATGGTAAAATCTGACAAAGGTGGAGACGCTTCTTGTCCTTGGAAATCAGCACTTGATTAATGTAAATCACTACTAGACATCTTGCTCATGATATAGAGACATGAAAATAAATCGAATTGCCTGGCTTGCGAGATTGGTCTTCAGCTGAGGAATGGTTGAAAGGGCAGTTGATGAGGGGGTTTGTCTTTTCAGGGGTTTAATTACCCTTCAACTTGTCAAGCTGCTTGCAAGTATGTTTTTTCTCTCACGCCGATAAATGGCACGATGGACTTTAAGTTACAAGGGTCTCGACTTGGGTATGAGTCTACTGCTGTTGAAATTTGCGTAGCTATTCATTATACAACCATCTAGCAAACCAAACTAAAAGCAAACAACTTTCCAGAACGACTGAAAGAGAAAGAAAACAAAGAAGTCAAATGACCCATAACAGGGTATCCCCTTGCGCCTTGCACCTGTCGATGTAAATCATAGCGTGACGTGAGGAGTTAGTCTGCGAGGATGCGGGCCCGGTCACTTGGTTTCAACTTCCAGAAGTCATCCAACTCCTTTGGACCCATCTCCCAGACGGGAAGCCCATTATTGGGAAGCGCATCGGAGGGATAGTCTTGGAAATTCTGCATTCGGATCCAAGCCTTAGAAACGGTGCTGCCTGCGAACGGATAGGAGCACTTCTCTTTCCATCGCATCCTTCTGGCAACGTCCTCCCAAGGGATAGTCTCAACTGGTATTCTGGTTTTCCCCACGAACTGTATGCCAAGTCCGACTAGTGCATTCCACAAACACTGATACTATTAAATAAATTAGCGATTGTTTCGAACCGGGAAACCCGTTCTAACTTACATCACGTCGGAACCACTTAGGGCTCCGTACACGCCACTTGGGCTCCTTCGTCAGGTTTCGAAATCGGCCTCTAAGGGTCGAATCTACCTCCTTGAAGCCGCCCATCTTCCTGATATCGGCGTACTTGAACTTGGCTGCCACAGCCTCCTTCAGATAGTTGTTGCGCTCTTCCTTGTTTGCGTGATCGGGGGGAGAGTTATTCCACTTGGTGCGGAACTCATCCTGCATCTTCTTCTTGATGCGCAATTCCTCCTGAATCTGCTCCTTGGAGCGTCGAGAAGACGAGCGAGCGCGAGAACGAGAGGGGGAAGGAAGAGGGAGAGAGTCTTCAGATGAGGTGGTGGACGAGTTGGCAGAACTTTGATCGATGTCGGTGTCCTCAGGCTCGTCCTCAGAGTCATATTCAGGCTCCTCAGGGTCGCTGATGGGACTTTGAATGTACTGGACATGACGGGGAACCGGAGCAGAGGAAAGAGGGGGGAAAGGAGGAAGTGTGGGTTGGGCAGTGGGAGGAGAAAGGTATATGGGAGGCTGGCCAACATGATTCTGGACATAGACATTCTTGAGCTTTATCATGTTGCAGAACTCCATGTGTTCATGGGCATACATGGTAACGTTAACCATGTGATTGGACTCATCGCTGTGGTCCATGATGGGAAAGGCAGTAGTGTCAACGTTGGGCAGAACTTGGGCATACGTCTGCTCGAAATCCATCTATGGGATAGTCAGTAAAGGTCCTGGCTCATGATGTGTAGACATGAAATACTGAAGCATAGAGAGAATAATAGTTAATATAATAAAAAGAAAAAGGTAAACACTTACTTCGCTGCCGACAAGGCCGTCTATTGCGTTGTTTAAGCCCATGCCCACTCCGTTGAAGGAAGTAGCAGGCTGCTGCTGTTGTTGCTGTTGCTGTTGCTGTTGCTGTTGCTGTTGCTGAGCGAGTCTCATGTCGTTCAAGTCCAGAGTTTGGTGCCCATAGGGCAACCCCTGGTAGAAGGTTGTCGTCGAAGCAGGGTCGGGATAGGTGGGGTTCTCCATTTTGATCAGTTGTAAGTCAGGATGCTCGAAGGAAGGCAAGCAACGCTCTTGCTTGATCAAGGTATCTGTGTCTTCTGTGTAAGTATATGTCCCGCAAAGCCGTGCAACTTCGAGGTCTGAAGGGATTCCGCTTCAGGGCGTAGAGTCGATATGTAAAGAAGAGAAATACATACCAGGTGGATAGTCGAAGCTGCTTGGGCTTGCAGTAAAGCTTGATGCTGAAGAAGTTGGATAGGAGCTTGGGTATGTAGAAGTAGATGCGAGTGCAGAAGTTTGGTGGAAGTGATGAGGGAAGAAGTTCTGGTGAAGAGGGATGTATGTAGAAAGGTAAGGATTAGGGCAAGATGGAAACTTATATCTTGTAGGAGCTGGGAAGCCCTCTGGCGCGAACGGGACCGCCTCCATTGTTAACGAACAAAGCCCGTGCTCAATAAAATGTGCAGTGAGCTCAATGACTCAGATACCGCCGTATAAGCCAAAGACGAGACGAACAATCGGTCCCCCAGTAGCTAAAGATGGGGCTGGGTAGGGCAGGGCCACAGAAGGTTGAAAGGCCAATGGCAAACAGGAACAAGCTAGGAAGAATAGAAACAACAATGATAACAGGCTCCATTCGTCACTTGCAATGTAAACGAGAACAGGTCTTAGAGAGGGGAAGCTTGAATAGCTGGGGACTTGTGGTTCTCTTGAGATCTTGGGACGTCTCTGAGGGGGGCTGTTGGGAGCTGATATAGAAGATTGAGCCCTGGCAGTGTTCCTGGACACCCATACTACTCCTGCAGTATCATTGTGACATGCAGAGAGCGGTCTTGGCGTGGTATCACTTGAGCCCCTGAGTTAAAGTGTCTTTGACAGGCTATTCCTGGATCGATCTCTCGATATCCCGTCTTAGAAGTGGAGGGGACGAGGGACGGCAAGCCGCAAGATTCTCAAAGCGTGTATTTGCAACTCAAGGCACCTAATGCAAGGCCTCTGCAGCCCCCACTGTGAAGCCGCTCAACGTCTCATAACGGTCACTCAACGTTGTAGCCCCCTGGGGAATGCCCTCGTCCCAATCTGGAAATCTGTACATGCACTTGAAGCTCACCCGTCTGCGAACAAGAAGCCACAACGGGTATCTTGTTGCAAAGGACGTGTGTAGACTCTGCGGCTCGTGGTAGCTGTATCGGTATCATGCATCTCATCAGGGGGCCAGGGTCGAGCTGCAGTTCAGATCTAGACTAGGCCTCCCCCTCCCTTACAACAGGAGTACAGAAGTGACATCTGCAGGCAAAGGAGGGGGTAGGCTCCTTACGGGTGTTTGTGGTGTTGAATAGGGGGGTGAGCAAACTGAAGAAGAACGGAGAGCTGCAGTGCTTGCATGTGGACGGGCCACTTAGATATGGGAAGCCTGGAGAGGTGACGGCGCCATCTGCCCCTGGGAATTAGTGACGGGAGTGTCAATGCGTTTCTGATAAAGAAATTTGTGAGTTGTGAAAGGGACTGGGGCATAACATCGGGCGATGAGGCAGGGGGACATTGATACCTATACCCAACCTGGATAGCCTAATGACTCACTGCTCACAGAGGCCATCTATGGTATGTAGACACTTTAAAGAATGGAGGCATCATCGCATACTTTCAACCTTGTGCTCCCGAATTAGTTCATCGTCTCGCTGCATAACATCCCGCTTGTACACTTGTAGATAGCCAGTCCACTATAGATCTCTGTAAAATTTCAAAAAGTCGGTCACTGTTGTGAAATGCAAATACCGGGCTTCAGCATACCATGCATATCACCCGTCCAGACCGCTGGACAAGAACTCATAATGCGTCAACTTCTCATACCTCATGCTACTGTCCATATACATCTTCAAAAGTTATTCTGCTCCTGCTGACACCTGCGTCAGAAACCCTCCTATCCCT